>JAWQEG010004151.1:5000-109587 GCA_033782935.1 Petrolisthes cinctipes
AGGAAACAGGACTACTGGTGGCTTCTTGTTGCTCTTAATAGTTTGGAGGAATCAGTTGCTCCAGATTTACCACCAACACTGTATTATACCCACCCACATGAATATACAGAAGCAGCGAGTATATAATAATAATAATAATAATAATAATAATAATAATAATAATAATAATAATAATAATAATAATAAATGTTATATTATGCACAAATCCGAGAGGGGGAAACTAATCTATCTTTTTATTAATATTATTTTTCTTAGGGTTGAATTAAATCATTGTTCCCTTTCCAAGAAGTGAATGCGACTTACTGAGTTTAAGTAAATTTATTATACTCTGAATTTTTTATATGGGGAAATATTCTCTCGTTGGTAAATTGGAAAGAAACAGAGGTCTTTAATTAAGGGGGAAGTTTTGTGTTGGTAAATCTGGAGCAACTGAATCCTCCAAACTATTCCAAGCAACAGAACACCATTATTTTTGTTCATCTGATCCTGTTTCCTGGCATACTTTGGAGAAATCAAGGCACTCCAATGTACCAAAAAAAGAATTACTACATTATTGTTACGAATGGGGGAATCTGTGTCGTGCCATAGTTTGGAGGAATCAGAGACCTTCCAATTCACCAACAAAAGAATTTCCCTTTAATTAAGCCTGGTGAAATTCATGCCTATAAATTATAAAAACAAATATAAATATAGGCCTTGTTTTCCAGCGTTTTATTTTTTTTATCTTTTATTTTTTTTGGAGGAATCAGTACACTCCTAGATCTTCCAAAACTATCTACCATCTATTGTTATCCACCCCACCTTCCACCCCTTCAGAACACACACACACACACACACACACACACAACAAATTACATTATTACCACAAGTTCTACCCAAATGAAAAAACTTCTCTTGTCTCTATAGAAAGGTAATGGTGTGTGTGTGTGTGTGTGTGTGTAGGAACTGGTGTCATTGTGTGTGTAAGAGAGAGAGAGAGAGAGAGAGAGAGAGAGAGAGAGAGAGAGAGAGAGAGGTAGGCCTATGGTGGAGAGGAGAAAGATGGAGGGAGAGAGGAGAGGAATGTTGTTGTTGTTGTTGCTACTCTTGTTACTGGAGAGAGAGAGAGAAAGGGGGGGAGGGAGACAGGGGGTGGAGGAGAAAGATGGAGGAGGGAAAGAGGAGAGGAGTGTTGTTGAGAGAGAGAGAGAGAGAGAGAGAGAGAGAGAGAGAGAGAGAGATGGGGGGTGGAGGGGAAAAATGGAGGGAAAGAGTAATGCTGTTGAGAGAGAGAGAGAGAGAGAGAGAGAGAGAGAGAGAGAGAGATGTGGGGGGTGGAGGGGAAAGATGGAAGGAAAGAGTAATGCTGTTGAGAGAGAGAGAGAGAGAGAGAGAGAGAGAGAGAGAGATAGGGTAGGTTGAACAAAGATAATGTACTATTCACCCTGGAGACACCTGCTGTAATGAGATGTCAACATAAACACTCATGCTACGTAATGTGTGTGTGTGTGTGTGTGTGTATAATGCAACCAACGCCTCGGAGTCTATTTATTAATGTGTGTATGTGTGCGTGTGTGTGTGTAACCAACGCCTCGTAATGTGTGTACTAATGTGTGTGTGTGTGTGTGTGTGTGTACAGATTTAATGCAACCAACACATCCTAATGCATGTACTAATGAATGTACTCGGTCCATTTTTACCTACTACTACTCCAAGCTTCTTCTTTAATAAAGTTAAAATAAAGATAAGCGTCGTGATGGTGTGAGGCTCTAATTAAAGATATCTCTGTACTCAAAGTAAAACCAGAATAACAACAATAACATCACAAATAACAATAACAACCATCAATCAAAGTTATATCAGTGATGTGGTAAAGGGTGTCAGAAAGGACTTACCATGATGGGCGGGTGTGTGGAGGAGACAGGTGGTGGTGAATGTGGGGGAGGACAGATGGTGGTGGTGGTGGAGGTTTGATACGGTATTATTGGAACTTCTGTAATAACGTCCAGCAGAATTGGTGTCATGCAGGGATCCTCAACATCCTGTTTATTGTTTATACTTTTTGTAAACGATATGGTTAACTTGATGAAGTCCAATTGCTGATAGATGGTTGTTTACAGTGAATACATCTCCTCGTTCTCATGGATGATACTGTTTTTCTCTTGACATATAATTATAGTGTAACGGAATGGAGCTTAAACTCACACTCCTTAATCAGTTCTATGTCAATAAAGGTATGCTTGTGAATAACATTATACCCAAAATTATTGCAATCCACGCTTTAGAGAGGGATCATGAACAATTTCAAGTGGATGATTTGGTGGTGGAGTGTATAAAAAAAATAGTGAATATGTGTCCCATTCATTCGTTCAAGGCTGGGCTGATTATTATGTAGGTTTGGGCGTGTTTGGGTACTATTGTGTATGTTTGGGCGTTTTTTGGGGCGGGTTTGAGTGCTATTGTGTATATTTGGGCGTTTTATGGGGCTGTATTGGGCGTGATGTGATACTGGCAACACTACAAATAACAACACTAGGATTATTTCTTGTTATTGCTTATGTTATTGTAAAGGATTCGTGTTGTTACTTTCATCAGCTGTTTCCAAGGATTTATTTGGTGTAGTTGAGCCATGGGATGTGACGGAGGAACCATACCCAGGAGAGATGAGTTAGTTAAGACCAAGAAGAAGCCAGAACAGGTAAGTTAACAGACCATAACAGGTTAATTAATAGTTATATTAGGTGAAGGAGTCACAACAGATAAATTAACAGACCACAACAAGTAAATTAACAATTGGTAGTAGTTAAGAAGTCACAGAAAAATAGTTACCCATTTCGTTCATATTTTGGTTAATTGTTCGGTAAAAGTTGACAATTGTGACTCAATTTTGTTTTTTGTTTTTTTGTTGCTTTGAAAAGCCTTTATTTCATTGTTGTTTTATCCAGTGACTTTCGTAAATGATGCAATTTGTTACTTTTCCTCTCCCCCTCCTACCCCTACAATCTTGGGGAGGGGGAGTGTTGGAAATTGGGGGTTTTGGGTTGAGGAAAACACGTTGAACCAACCTGATCTTACCTAATCAAACCTAGACCTAACCTTGGCATCCTTCAGTCCTAACCCTAACATCCTTCGGTCCTAACCCTGACATCCTTTGGGCCAAACTCTGGCATCCTTCAGATGTAAAGATCCATTTTCTGGCGGAATTAAACGAGAGTGACAACTGAATCCTTCAGACAGTGTTGTGTATAATATGAACTACATGTTAGCTGACTCATTGAAATACATTAGGAGACGTAGTTGGAAACTTTATCCAACAGTTCTTTTTGCTTTCTTAAGTCATTTCCCAGTGTTACAATGCATTTTGACCAGGTTTAATTTCCCCCGTATGTTTGCCCAGGTTAGGTTCCGGTAGTTTGTCGAGGTCCAGAATAGGTTAGGTTAGGTCAGGGAAAGTCAGGCTATCTCTAGAACATATATATAATAACTATAGAGTTAGTCTGACTAAACCTGACCTAATTTAACCTATTCTGGACCGGGACCTAACCTGGGCAAACTACCAGGAACTAACCTAGGCAAACTACCAGGAACTAACCTAGGCAAACATAGGGGAGCAATCAAACATTGTCAAAATGCACAGTCACACTGGTAAAAATAATAATAACGGACACACTGGGAAATCACTTTATAAAGCAAAAACAACTACCAAGCAAAATATGAAGGTAATTTGTAAGTAATTTCCTATTCTGTGGCTCTTCTTATCCATTACTTATAAAATCAGGGAATGATGGCCAGAAAAAGTTGAGAAAAAATTGTGTTTTCCGTTACCAGTACCAAAAAAAATTCAATAAGTTTAAGGTTTATGAATATACTGCTGCTGCATTACTGAGTTGGTTGATATATAATTGAAATTAAATTGAATGTAGCCAAGTACACAATATATATTATAGATTCATTTATGAGTTTATGAAATTGCATATATGAATTGTCTCGCTGGTCTATTCAAATGATCTTGCAGGCCTTATACAGGTTGGAGGCCAAATGTTACCCACACCTGATTTGGTATATTAATATCGGGGGACAACCTAAGACCCAATTTTTATAATTGGGTCACAACAGTAATTTTAGAGTAAATATATATTTTCAATTAGAATAAGATATATACAGTATATATTTTCAATTAATATATATGGTACAGTACGGAAAATTATATTTGAACCTTCCAAACTATAGACATTCATAACATTTAGATTTAGGCTTCAATTATTATTGCCAGATGCCCTTTCGTGACGCAAACCACAGTTTTAGGCGGTGGACCTAAACGGGCTGCCGACCAAGGCTACCGAGTCCCGTCTACTCGGTTGCCCCCGGTTGTCGTAGGCAGGGCACACACTCCATCAGGAATGTATGCCCCAGACTGAAGAAAAGAAATTAGCTTGAGGGAAAGGGAGAAAAGGCTATGGGAGGTAGAGGGTGCCCAGCCCCTCACTCTGATAGACCAGCCCATCACCAAATGGGGAGATGCTGTCTTGCGAGTCTGGAGCGGAGGCTGCAGTGAGAACAAGAATAGCAGCTGCATGGCAAAAGTAGAGAGAGATTGCAGGGTTGCTGGTCAACAACAAGATACCTTTGAGGAGCAGGGCAAAGGTGTATGGTGCTTGTGTGAGATCAGTGTTACTGTTTGGTGTGGAGACGTGGCCAGTAAATAAGGAAGCTGAGAGAAAGATAAAGCAAAATTATTGTAGAATGCTGAGATATATGGCACATGTGAGATGGGAAGATAGGGTATAAAATGAGGAGGTGTTGAGGAGGTGTAGTGTGGCAGACGTGTTAAATCTGTTATGGAGGTTTAGACTGAGATGGTTTGGGCATGTCAAGAGAAGGGAGGAGGACCATATAATCAGAAGAGCTTTTGAGCTACAAGTACCAGGGAGAAGACCAGTGGGAAGGCCAAGGAAAATCTTGAAGCGTTGTATGGAGGATGATGTGAGAACGCTGAATATTGAAGTAGAAAGTGCTTATGACCGCAGGGAGTGGGAGAAACTCAAAGCTCGTCCAGCCCCGTAAGAGAATTGGGACGTTAAACGTAGATGATGATGAAACTGTAGACATTACTACCCCCAACAGATGAAAACTTTTAAGGGGAGGTGCAATGTTGGTAAATCTGGAGCAACTTATTCCTCCAAACTATTCCAAGCAACAGGACACCATTATTTATGTTAACTTGGTACCGTTTCCTGGCATACTTTAGAGAAATTAAGGCACTCCATTGTACCAAAAATGTATTCTCTCCTTAAACCTTTGTATTGATGGCTAAGATGGATATCGGGATATATATAAAGGGCCATAGGCAAGAACATTGATTGTGTTGATGGTGTGGTACCAGTACCACACCAGCTTTTTAGTGTGTCTTTGGAGTCGTTGTGCGTGTACTGGTACCACACCATATCATCAACACCACTACTGTTCTTGCCTATGGCCTTAGAAAGACAAACACTCCTAACTTTAAACATTCCCACCCCCAACAGAAAGACAAAAACTCTGAGCGTCTGTACCGATGGCATCACTGTGCTGTATCACAAGCCCCGCTGAAGGAGCCGGTGGTAGGGTGCGAGCTGGGACGCCTCTACAACAAGGAGGAGGTGTTGACGCGGCTCCTGGACCGGGCATCAGAAGCAGGCGTCTCGCACATTAAGGGGCTCAAGGATATACGGGTGAGAATTATTTTATTGTCTTAACGGCATATACAATAGAGGTTTTACAGCTGTACAGCTACCCACTTATGAACCCGGGACACCGACGTTGGGTAGCTGAGGTCGGACAGTTGGTACCCCTGACAGGAGAGAGATACAGTGATAAGAAGATGAATGAATGAGTTGTCAGAAAATTTATGAACAATTGTTTGTACGATATGTGACAGTGTATCTATAATAGATATATTGTGGTAAGAATATTTTCTATAATCATCTGATGCAATTATTACATTCGATGGGTTAAAATCGGTATCCAACATCATACTGTATTATTATCATAAAATAATAATTGTCAGCATGCTGACAATTCGCCGTCTCAAAACGAGTGTCTACTGTCGATTCATCTAAGAGACTTTTGTCTCCTGGCGTGTGTGAACCTTCCTCATTGCTTTGCCTTACATTTTAAGATATACCATATACACACCTACATTTTAACTATTCAACCAGACTCGTCATTCAACTCTTAAAATATTACCAGAATTCCTTGGGAGGCATAACTTACTTAACCACCACTGGTGATTGACTTAACTTCAAGGAGTCCATGTAATGCACATCATATATTCACCCTAATCACAAGCATCTCATTATAGGTTCTATGTAAACATGAGTTACTAATGAACAATAATTCATTCCATGACATCAACTGATTGATTGTTAAGTATGAACATTAACATATTAGAAAATACAATGTGAGAAAAGTGCTATCACAAATTCAATGGAATTATCTCACATTTAGCCAGCACTATTTGCAAAAGTATGTTATCTTTTAATAAGTGTGAGGCTTCGGCCCGGTTTGCTCGGACACATGATCGACACATTTAAACCAGTTACAGTAACCTCATCTACCCAACACCGCTGTCTCAGGTTCACATGAGGACAGCTGTACAGTACCAGTACACAAGAATATTCATGGCAAGTGATAATTACGGTAGTTTATTGTGTAACCTATACTGTTTATGCATTTGGGGCGGCATACATGAACTTTCATGTTGTTGACGAACACATGGTAACAATACAATGACTCCTTTAGTACAGTACAGAGCCATCATACCAGTACTGTGCCATCGTCAACACCATGGATGGTCTTGCATACAATCCTAGGCATCATCAGGGATACTAAGGGGACACTCTCTCACTATTATACACAGAGTTACAAAGAGCAGCAGTTGGCCCTCGATATAAGATGTGTAGATTTAGGACTATCCTTTTAACACCTGCTCAGTAAATAACTTAGTCTGTGTGGTAATGAATAACAACAGAAGCCTGGGAAAACATTTGGTGATCTTCAATGAGTAACTGAGTGTAAAATGAAGTGGTGGATACAGGTTATTTATTCATTATATATTGAGGGTCTACAATACAACATATTCATTATTTTCTCCGTACGCCGTGCATAATGATGATTTCTGCACTACACAGGAGCTGAGACTGACGCCCAACCCCGGGTACACAGACGAGGGTGCACAGAAGGGGGATGCGTACACAGACCACCAGGCTGCCCGCTACATCTGCCCCGTCACCTCCCTCGAGATGAACGGCAAGTACAGGTTCACCTTTGTGTGGTCATGCGGGTGTGTGGTGTCAGAGCGCGCCCTCAAGGAAGTGCCGTCCCCAATCTGCCACAAGGTGAGTGTCTGTATATGTTTTGTGGTGATAGTGTGAAGGGGTTGTATTCTATCTTCTTTTTAAGTCTCTCATTCTCATTATATTTCATATGTCCCACTCTCATTCTATTCATCTCTCGAACCATGTCTCTGTTAATATGTCTGTCTATATATAACGGTATTCTCTTCAAGATATATTGGTATGTGTCCTGTAGAGTATATGATAATACTACAGTATACCACTAGTGTTCCTCTCCTATGTGTTCCCTGCCATCTCATTCACTCATCTGGATGTTGGTCTCTTATTGTACTGTCATTATTTATTATTTATATTTCTTTTTATTTATTTATCTAGCTTTTTTTTTTTTTTTTTTTTTTTTTTTTATCTGGATATTAATCAATCTCTCTTTTACAATAACATTAAACGTTCTCTCCCAAGTGCGGTCAGGTGTACCGTGAGGACGACGTGATACCCCTCAACCCAACAGAGGAAGAGCAGGAGGCAGTGAAGGCAGCGATGGTAGCCCGCCGAGCCGCTGCAAAGGCTGCCAAGAAAGCCAAGAAGGAAAGCATCAAGAGAGAAGCAGAGGCTGAGGAGGACACATCAGCCACTAGTAAGGGCAAGAAGGCAGCCAAGATTGGAGAAGGTTAGTGATGTACCGGTCTACTGTACAACATTGCATGACATATCATTGTATCTGTATTACATTAGGCCCTCACTATAACACTTCTCATTTTGCACTGATCCATTAGATCACTTAATTTTGTAATGAAAAACAGATTTCTGGGAACACATTTGCTGGCCTTCAAAATTAGAAAGTGCTACATATTTTTCCTTCTCAGTGTGGATTAGAAACGACAGATTACTTTCACTGATGCAGTTTTATTTTATGATTTGTTCTTCTAATCTTTCATTATCATCATCATCAATATCCAATTTCTCTTTTTTGATCATTTCATGATGTATTTTTTTCATAGGAGCTGGACCCAGTGGTGGGAGAGGACCAGCTCTGCGTGTCAATGGTGTGGCCTCAGCATTGCTCAGGGACAAGGAATTTGACCAGGTGCGTTCTGCTGGATTCAGCGTGGCCTCTGACCCCAAGGCATCAGAGGTGTACAAGAGCCTCTTTGACACACACAAGACAGCACAAAAGAAACAGAGTGCCCACTGGGTCACATGCAACCCTCAGTATTTCTAAAGGTTGCCATAGTGGAATCAGGTGAGGGAGGAGACTTAACTGTTTGTAAATTTTTAAGCCTTTAGCTGTGGAAAGTGACACGGTTTTCTCAAACTCCATACAGTTTTCTTGTCAGAGGCAGTCACTCATATGTAGGAATATTATTATTGTATATTATCTAACAAATTATGCCGTAGCCCTAAGATTCAGAAATAAACTTTATATCAATGCTTGACAATTTTGTGTTATAGAAAAAAATTACTAAAGACTTAAAGATAGCATTTTACCCCTTGAATTAAGAGAAATGGGTATTGACCAAATGGTAGAATAAAGCGTGAAGTATACAAGGTCATATTTCCATTACCTCTTCTTTTGTATGTACTCCAAATTTAATAACTATAACCACTAACCTAGCCTCATATTTCAACAGGCCCTCATAAGCCATGATTGGGTTATGCAGCTGCTTTTAGCTGGTTGGTTCCCTACCATCTTTAATAATTCCAATACTCTCTTACTCACTTCCAACCTTACCAAAAACAAGCCTCCTCTCCTGCCTGCCCTATACTGTACATATCTCTCTGATCTTGCTTTTGCCCTTTTTCTAATCCTTTCCGCTCTTCCAGCCTTACCCAACCCAAGCCTCCTTTCCTTTCTACCCTATACATCTCTCTCTCTCTGATCTTGCTCTACCCAATTTTTATCCTTTGCTCTCCTTCCTACCCTCTACATACTTGTAGTTCTTTCATCTTGCTCTCTCCATAATTTTAATCTTCTTCTAACCTTACCAAACCCAAGCCTCCTTTCCTTCCCACCCTCTTCTGCATTTGAGAGGCTTAAGGTGAAGCCAAACATTTTGTGAAGGGCCATAATATATTTCATGTTCATACACACATTAATTAGTAAACCTAAGTATCAAACAGGTGTCACAGGGAAGGCCACATTTACCCAAACAAAGGATCTGTCAAAGCCATACTGTTAGATGTATGTGCACATTACTTTATTCATAATAATACATATATTATATATCTGTTTCATCAGAGCACTGTATTTAACAACCATGTATCTTGTTGGTGGCTACTCACAGGGTGAGCTAGCCTGAATATATCTCATGTTAGCATTAGAAAAACAAATAATTACAAATTTTTGAAGATTAGAAAGGAAAGAGATTTTTTTCGTTTCCCATCCCTTTGCAGTTGACTTTCAATTGCTTATTTTATCTGTGCCTCAAGGAGACCAAGAAAACCTTTGATGGTCAATGAGTGAACCATCCATACATTTCTAAAGGTTGATAAAACTGTTGTTATCTGTTGTGTGAAATATTGTAATCTACCTAGTACATTTAACCATGTGCATGGCACATGAACAGTGAGGCTTGGTATTGAGATATGTTTAAATTACTGTAAAAGCATCACCTACACAGTCATACACATTTAAAAACTTTGTCATCCATGTACTGTATTCCAGGAGGCACAGAATATGATGATCTTGTCTAAAGGCTTCCCAGCTTGATCATAAATTAAGCTACTAGTCCACAGCATGTACCAGAAGCTTTGAATCTTGATCCAACTCCTCTCCTATTTACTGAAGCAAGTATCATCTGGTACGGTATGTTACTACCAAACTGGTCTGATGGAGCAAAGAGCCAGTGATATGACTGAACTGAAGGTTACACACAGATTCCTTCAACCTGCACCTCAAAACAGGCCAAGATAATTGAACGTAAGACAGCCTGTTTCTTGGCATAACCCCAAATTTACAGAGTTTCTTACTTGCATGTGGTGAATGAAAAGTAACATAGGTACGGTACCTTAATGAAAAGTGAACTGATGAACTTTTAATTCAAACAATCTGGTCAGTTACATGGTTTAAATATATAAGCTGATGATTCCAATAAGCTAGAGTGGGAACAATGTTCTTCTGAAAAATAAATATAAGGCTGGAAATGAAAGAATGTTGTATAAATATACAATAGTCATTACCTCAGTAAAGTGTATGTGAGTATCTACTGCACCTCTTAAGTATAGCGAAACTTGGTTATGATACCGAGGACATTTCCATACCAAGTAACACAGAAGTAATATGTAAAAGATATAAAGTTTCATCATACATACAAATATATTACATTCTCAACTTTGGAGTGCAAATGGAATGAAGCACACCATGTTCAGAATAGCAATAATAATCATAGAAGCTACTTTGAGAAATGATACTGAGCTGACAAAAAATTAAGATAAGGATGCTTCCTTGTACATGACAAGGGAAGAACTTCCTTCATAGACGAGATAGTTTGGTCAAATATAGAACAGTTTTATTCAACACTATGCAATACACTTTGACTTTTTAATGTGCTCCATGTCTTAGAATTAATGAGGGTATTTAGAAGCCTTGTTATATCTGTAGCAATGAAAAATTAAGAGGAGAGAAGCACAAACTGTTTACAATTAGTATTACTGTACTTGGTCATATAAGATAAAAGGAAAACCCTGGTAAGAATATCAAGACAAAAAAATCCAAGTCATTTCAAATAACCGGTCATGAAGCTTTAAAAAAAAAAAAAAAATGCAAAGACAGACATAGATTGCAGCAGAAAAAAAAATTTATACCACATTCGTGTTTTAATTTTTGAAGCTTGCAATTATGAATTTGCATTATTGGGCTAATATATGAAAAAAAGGATAAAGACAAAAAATATAATATCATGTGGGTTTTCAATTTTGGCGGCTGTCCCCCTCCACCCGACGTGGCACCTCATCCTTCAGTCCGTCCGTTTACTCTGGGTCTGAGTCGAGAGCATGGTCCTCCTCCTCAATTTCTGGCATTGGGAAGCGCAAGAGAGCTGCTACTCCGGTCATCTGGTCCAACTCTGAGGGGAAAGGCAAGGAAACCGAAATGTATCCACCAAGGAAGGCCACAAGAAACTGAAGCCCTCACAGGCACAATTGACTGAGTGCCAAAATAAAATTCAGCAAAATCTTTCTCTGGCTAACATTACTTACTCTCCTGTCTCCAAATGGGTGTGTATATGTTTTGGCATACATGGATGAATGGATGCATGAAGATTACTTATGAATTAAAACCAATGCTCATGGGCAGGAAACAAAATATACATTAAAGTAAAAATATAAAGAGGCCTCACGTTCCCCAGATACATGAAGGCTGGAAAAGATCTTAACGTCTCCTCCGTTATCCTTCACTCTGTCCACCAGGCGCACGTATCGCCGCCTCTCATCAATGTCGCCCGATCTGGAATGAATAAAAGTACAATTTGGTTATAGCCTTCTGGATCCAGGTGCACATAAGTCAGAAGGAAATAGAAAGGAGGGACAGCAACCACAAAGTAAAAAGAAAGATAGGAGGGGCAATGGAAGAACCGAAAGGAACTGACTGACCCAGAACCAAACAGGAAGACAGAATTAATAGAAAGGAGGGAAAGCAACCATAAAGGAAAAGGGGAGAATGGAATAACTGAAAGGGACTGCCTACCTCAGAACCAAAGGGGCATCAAACATTATCTGAAGCCTTGGGCAAAAATAATAATACTATGTGGTGCAGTTTTTCTGTGGCAAACGGTATAGTTTCTGTCCGCATGTAAAAGCTATCTATCCATTGACTGGTTAAATGGATAATATTCTTTCGATACACTTAAGCTTCACGATTCCTCCAAACCTAGCCTGAAAATAGGACCAGACTAGCTATATAAAAATTATGTGTTGCTTGGAATAGTTTGGAAGAATCACTTGCTCTAAATCTGTCAATACTATATTACTTCCTTAAAGCTTGTCAACATGGAGGGGTTAGATTATGTACATATATCACCCATTCCAATACAAGGAAACCTCAACTGTGAAAATTTACCATCAACGAGAGAGAAATTTAGGGTGCATGTTTCAAACACAGACCGCTAGCCAAGATTCATAGTTAAAATAGATGTATTCAGTATGTAGTTTTGAAAAGCCTATTAAATGCTAGCATGTGTCAGCCTTATTCACTTATTGTCGGCTCGTAGTAATATATGCTATGCAAAGGCACCACCCAACGCATCTCTTCCCCCTCGCAGCCCCCACGAGGTGGTTGGGACAAATATTTACAGCTGGATGGCCTACCAGAAGCCAACCCCTCTTAGTTGCCTTCTACAAAATGCAGGGGGTACGTTAGGCCTATTCCTATATGCCTGAATCTACAGGGCACCCAAAAGAAATACAAAAAATGAAATGAGACACAAAGATAAAAGAAAAGAAAACTATAAAATTAAAATATAGGGTAAACATCACTCCACCGACCACTCCTCCAGCTGTACCTGAAGAGTGTGTCCGAGACAAGCAAGGTTTCGATGGCCTGGCTGTCGTTGGCTCGCTCAACGTGCTTGATGCCATAGTAAGCTCTGTCTGGGTCAGTGCCGAGGATATTCATGAATTGCTGCAACGCCTTGGTCTCCCCGGCAGCCTTAGTGTCAGCCAGCCGAGCCGCTATGTTGGGGTCCTCCAGGATTTCTGTATATGTAAGGAGTAGTCATCAATTTTCATCCTATCTAAATATACAGGGTGTATCACGACATATTGCAATAACTTACACCAGAAATATATAATTTTATTGAGTATATTTTGTTTTATAAAGTATGCTGTGTGTGATCTCAGTACCGTACACTGGATACTTACGAAAAAGGTTGTAACTTGTTGGAAAATGGTGGGACGGAAGGCTGGGAGCTCTGAAGGGGGGTGGGGGGTCGGGAGACAAATAGCCTACTCAGTTATCAGAGCAAAGAGGCCTTATTTATTTTGTCTTAATAAATTTTATCACAATAATAAGTTTTTGCAATATTTTTGTGATATTTTATAATGTACATGGAATCATATTTTCAATGCAGAAGGATAATGCCAAGCCTGTATAAAAAGAAAATCAAGGAAATGTAGGGAAAATGTTGCGTTCATTAGAGTTTACAAACGGTCCAAATGATTTAAATCATATTATGACGTATATTTTTAATAGGGGCGTGGCATAATCCTTCTGTATTGAAAATAGAACCCCACAAAAATATTGCAATTGTGATTCAACTCAATAAGACTAAATAAATAAGGCCTCTTTGTTCCAATGACCGATAAGGCTACTCGTCTCCTACCGCCCCTCCGAAGCTCCCAGCCTTACATCCCACCATTTGTCAACAAGTTACAACCTTTATCATCAGTATTCAGTGTACTGTACTGAGATCACACACAGCATAATTTATTGAACAAATTATAAGCATACGTTTTCACCATATTTTATGACACGACTATTGGCATTCACTGTAATATAATGCAATTGGGTCACTTTATACCAATATATGCTTGATGACAACAATACAGTAAACAAAAAATCAAATTTATAAAAGAGAGGCAACATACGGTATATACTATACCTCACTACTTTCAGAAAAAAATATATGCATGATACAAAAGACCAAGAGAGTTCCAGACCTCTGAGGGAATGCTTGAATCCACTGGAAGAATGCAGCAAGACAAATTTGCCTCGGTTTTCCTGTAGCATCTTGTTATCTGTCTGCATTGCGTTCTGTAAAAACAATAAATAATTACTGGCATATGTTCAGATTCAAAATTTGTTAAACATGAGGCAAACAGTTCCTAGGGAATTTCACAATGCAGGTATTCAACAGGTTTCTTGCAGAGCCCTGTTTGCCCCCAAATAGGGAAGGGGGCAAATTACATTATCACATTCCATTTTGTGATAACAAATGGTAGAGAATAAGAGGCATTAAAAACAAACCTTCATCATGTATTCAAAGAACTGATCCTTGACAAATCCCGGGGATGCCACAATGACAGCCTTCACCACCTCGAAGTTGAGATGACGGAGGATGGCAGCTGTCACCTGGTCGAAGAACTTGGCCACAGCCTGTGTACCACCACCACCACATAATTAGCAATACTTTACTGCTTTTTCAAAACAGAATGAAGGAGATTAGTTACCTATGAGCTTTTTAAGTCTACATTATCTTGAAAAGTTTAATACCCATGGCTACGAAATTATTATGGTTTATATAAGGTACCAAAAATATACGTTATACTCTCAGGGGGTTTAGGGAATAATATAGTCTACAGTAGAGTATATAAAAAAGTTATATGTTTGTAATAGGTGATTCAAAGTTAAAGTCTAACGTACCTTTTTACGTTGCGTGTCGTCAGCCTTGCCCTTCTTGGGTATGTTGACGTCAATCTTGGCACGGTCGACAGTCATGGCAGAGGTGATGAGGCACACAAACGCCAGACCCTCCTGCATGACCACCGCTGCCAGGTCCGCATGCTGTGTGTGAGAGGAATATACGAGTGAAAGCAAGAGGAATATACAGGTAAAGGCAAGAGAAATGATGAAGTGTGTGAGAGTGAGGAATATATGAGTGAAAGCAAGAGGAAGATTAGGGGGAGGTTAGTACATCATTGGTAAATCTGGAGCAATCGATTCCTCCAAACTATTCCAAGCAACAGGCCATTATTATTACTGTCAACCTGGTCTTGTTTTCTGGCACACTCTGGAGGGGCTTATACACTTTTGGTACATTAGAGCACCTTGATTCGTCCAATGTATGAGAGGAAACAAGACCTGATTAACAAAAATAGTAGTGGCCTGTTGTTTGATATACAGTAGTATGGTGGTATCAGTTACTCAAGATTTACCACCAACAATGTACTACCCCTTGAACACACCCAGGATCATGTAGGGTCATTTGGACAAGTTAAGAGGGTACCGTAGTAAAAGATATTGTTGGTAAATCTGCAGCAAGTGATTCGTCTAAACTCTTGCAAGTAACAAGACACCATTATTTTTATTAATCTGGTAGTGTTTCCTGGCATACTTTGGGTGAATCAAGGTACTCTAATGTACCTAAAGCACATTATTTCCTTAACTAACATGGCTGAGCTGGCCATATATTCATTCACTCACCTTGGTTGGATCACAGGCACTCTCGACCCTCTCGATGGCCACAGAGTCCCACTCTTCCTTGAACAGCGTGAACTTGCGGTTGGGCTCGAGGTCGACGGTGTGGTAGGCCCCCATTTTAATATACTGGTTCTCCTCCACATTCCGACCTTTCACTCTGCAAGCAACAATACGCAGGGTTATATAACAAGCCACCATTTTAATACAGTAGACACATGATATGCAATGAATACATACTTGCAGTCACCACTTCATTTCACATTCAGGCCCTCATTAAAGCCCACTAAATGTTTTCCCAGGCTTCTGTTATTAATAGCCATACAGAAGAATTGATTTACTGAACCTGTATTAAAAGGAGAGTGCTAAATTTATTCATCTTATATCGAATGCCTACTCTACACTGGTTCTCCTCCACATTCTGACTTTTAAAATAATTACAGAGAAGTAATACAATGAACTAAAGTATGCAATTAACCATTAGTACCAGACAACTAGGGTCATACGGCATTAATTCAAGAAAAAAAAAAAGTCAACTTTTAAAAGGTAGACAACTATTATAACACCAAAGAGAAGAAAAGACACTAATAAGTCTGTATCCTCTGTACTCCTTAATCTCGACACTAAAAGATTAGGCACTGAAACTAATAAAAGACACTAAAATAGTAATACAGCCTGTATGCCTAAGCATACAAGAACTAGGAAAAGACAATAATGAGCCTGCCTCATCTGAACCTTAACTCTTAAAGCGCGGTGATATTCACGTGTGTCTGCTCTCCAGAGTGGGCATAGAGTACAAAGCGTGAACAAACTTTGGTGGCTAGTAGCTTATAAACCACTAAACCTACAAGAATAACTGATATTGAAGTACAAACTTTAGCTGTCTCCTGATGTACTTGTAAAGACTATATGGACATCTGTAGGACAGGTAGCTAGCTCAAAATGACCATCACTCATAGCACACTTTTGCACTCCTCTGACAATAAGTTCCTTCCTTACACACTTGGTGCGTTAGCTAGATTGGACCACGAGAGGGCAGGGACTTATAGTTTGGTGGCCAGCCAAGGCCTCTAATTTACTGTGAGAAAATTAAACTAGGTGGGAGCCGCACAAGTTTGAAAATTGCATTGACGTCATATGTTGTCACCCACAGTCACCACCACTTGTTGGTCGTAATGACATATATTATCACCCACGGTTTAAGGGTTAATTTCTCTCTTATAATTCTTTTGGTTCATACCTGAGCACACAACCTTCAGTAAAAGACAAGAAAATATAAATAAGCCTGCCTCTTCTAAATTCTTTAATCTTTACACACCAATACAATATTATTATTTTTTTTTATTATTATTTTTTTTTTTTGCACATACCTGAGCATACAAGCAGCAGTGTCAAAGGTAACTGCCTCGACCTGTATGGTGATGGTGGTGCGGACCCTGGAGGAGGTGGAGGAGCCCGTGGCAGACTCCTGCAGAACCTTACGGATGGTGGTGGCTCGCAGGCGGTCACCCGCGGCGATGATGTTGTACGTGTGCCACATGTCCTCTCCCTCGTCCGGCAACAGACCCATCCTCCTGCAATCAATACCAATCTTCATTAACACACTATACTCATACATGGAATACTGATTAACACACTTCACTCGTACATGCAACGATAAAGCCACAGAAATGAAAAATGAAAAACATAATTTTTCCTTTCTTTTTTTATAAAACAACTTTCCTTATTTTTCTATGATGAAATATATGTGAGCCAGTGCATTTTGACCTTATTTGATTTGATGGATGAGGGGTAAAACAAATAAATAACACATTAAATAGTTAATATATATATATATATGTGTGTGTGCTTTAGGGCTATTCTGACATTACCTGTCCTAACCTAGATTTACCATACAGTACTGATAAATTTCAAGTTTTTGCAGTGCTTTCAATTCCACACCTAATTCTGATATATTGTTTTCATTGTGTCAACCATTCGTTGGGATGTACTCGCCCTACATGTCATTCGTGTGTTCGTGTTGACAAAGGTTTGCCCTGTCTGAAGGACTAACCAAATCAATCTGCATAACTGTGATAAATTTACAGTAGGCAATAACTCATTACTACACTGGCACTAAGGATTAATCTAAGCTTTTAAATACAACATGTTATAATATACCATACAAGCAATTATCATCACACCAGCTGGTTACATTTCTCGAACTACAACATAGTATAAGGATAATGAACAATATAAATGACCAATTGTTGTTATAATGTATATCCACAATTACCACAGATTATTAATATATACTCTTATGATAGACAGACAAATAAACTCAAAATTAACCTCAAGAATCTCGCTGGTTTGACATTGCAACTTATTTTGAAACGTGCATTAGTTACTGAATATTAATTACTCTATTTTAAGCTTCAATTACACCATTATACACCCTACCAAGTATATAAGATGTATATGAACTCCCTTTATATATTTCATTTATATATTTAAAGTTACGAAGCATAGACAATAATAATAATACAGTGAATGGAAAGTAAATAAAGTGTGTTCTGTCCACATTCATTTTTAAGACCCATATTTTCTCCTTATATTGACTACTGGTACTCAATATTTACCTACATGTGGTACTTATATACTCACCCCCTGCCATCTTTATCGATATATCTATTCACCAGTTTCATTTTTTATACGTAAATGGAGTAATAAATGAAGTACGTGTCTACACATCGGGTCGAGGGGGAGCAACTGAAGGGTTAACAGTGTTGCCAGTGTTATTATTATGCCACAACTTTCCAGCCAAATATTACCGCCCAATAGCAATATAATCACATATTTTACTTGTTATTCACCAAACATTTTCTATACTTACCTAACGTCTTACTGCTACAGTTCATTGCTCATTTTTTATTCGCACGACTGTGTTTCAACTTATTTTCTTTCTTTTACTCAGAATAGATGATGTAGATTATTGTAGAGTGTAGACATTCCCTATTATTGTTACGTAAAATCGCCCAAATTGGCGCCAAAAGCGTAGTTTTGACAACCTGCTGCACTTAGACAGTCTTTACTCAAGTACAGTACTATTAGTACTCTCATAATTATACAACAATAATAACCTTACAAAAAAAACACTTCTGAGAAGCAGTTAGATTAAGTATAATTCATTTTGAAATAAAGTTGATATGGGTTTATATAATAACTACAGTTTCGTAACTTGACGAGACAGTACTGATGATTATCATGTCATTCATGTGGCGCAATAATATTAAACTCTTAATTAAAATAATGTACCTAACTACAAGGACTAAATGTTTCCATAATAATAATAATAATGAATCTTTGGTCTTACTTTTAAAATGGTAGAAGTTCGTTTTACCAAGTTAGGACTGTAGGACATAATTACCATGACTATAGCAGCATAATTGCCAATATTAGACAATCCCTTCAAGGTGGTAGTAGTGTGTTGGTAAATCTAGAATAAATGATTCCTCCATAACTATTCCAGGCAACAGGCCACCATTATTTTTATTCATCTGGTCCTGTTTTCTAAGGAGCTCTAATGTACCGTAAGTATACTATTCCATTAATCAAAAGTCAAGGCCTGGAAGTAGATGGTGGAGAATTAATATTCAACAGGTTTATGCAATATTATATTTGGTGATTTTATTAACACATAAATGACATGCATAGATGGAATCAGTTATAAATGGATATAATGTGTGTGAATGTTTGCAAATAATTGACCAGGTAACATCATCAGGGTGGCATTATTAAATGAAGAAACAGCCCTTGTTATTAAATTTCTTCTTAGAGGTAAAGGATTTTCGTCCCTAAATTTTCATCGCAAAATAATGTTGTAATAGGAATTAAGCGACGAAGAGAACTTTTCCCTGAAGTAATAATACCACCCAAAAGCTTGATCTTTGTTGCTTAATTTGTATTACAAAATCATATAAATTGAACAACGAAGAGCCTTTCCCTCTTTTAATAATACCAGCCTCAGGGTCTTCGTGCAGCTCTCCTCTCAGTGTTGTAAGCCACTTCTGATGGGATACACTGAAACAAAGAAAAATACTGTTATTAGGTTTTGTTAAAAAAGTGCTCTTAACAAACAACAATATGTATAAAATACTATACTGTACATCAAATGAAAAAAATATTTACTATTTGGACATGACATTGTTCCCTTGCCATCATCTTAAATAATAAAACTTCATTTCCTTTATGCCAAGAAGTGGAGGGTCACAACAAAAAAATTAATAGCGTACATTACATGACAGACTGAACACAAAACTGTTAATACCCCATTTCCCTTTTTTTAAGGGGTGAGGAGGCTCTAGCACTCCCCCATTTTTAATCTCTATACATCTCCTGCAGAAATTGGTTGAATGATTGAAAACAGGAAATCTAGAGGAACTCACTCACAGCGGGGGATTTTGTACGATGTAATCAACAAATTTTTCTGATATATTCTAACCTTGGGATACTGGAGAAGTTGATTGATTATATTTTGATAATTGATAAAAAATATAAAAGAAGAAATCTTGAAGAACTCAATCACTGCGAGGGCCTTCACCAGACATAATTGACTGGTACCTTAACTCTGAAAGCGTGGCGATATTTTACAAAATGTAAAAAAAAATTTGGCGGCTAGTAGCTTAAAACCACTAAACTTACCTGAATAAATGATATTGAAGTACAAACTTTTAGCTGTCTCCTGATGTACTTGTAAAGACTATAAAGACTGTAAAGACTATATGGGTAGCAAGCTCAGAATGACCACCACCCACAGTACACTTTTACATTCCTTTAATAATAGATTCCGTCCTCACACACTCAGCGTGTTGGCTAGGCTGGGTGGAGTTGGACCAAGAGAGGGCAGGGACTTGTGGCTTTGTGGCCAGTCGAAGCTGCCATCTATATGAGAAAATAAAACTAGTTGGGAGCCACGCAAATTTGAAGATTGTGTTGACGACATATATCTTCACCCGCGGCCACCACCACTTGTTGGTCATGACAACATATACCCGTATGGTTTAAGGATTAAACCCCATGCATTTCCAAGGGTACTGATTGACTGATTTATAAATAAATAAATCTAGAGGAACTCACTCACTGCGGGGGCCTTTGCTAGACATAATCAACAGGTATTGGTTCGGTCTTGATGTTCTCTGGTTGTATAATGATGGTAGAGGTGTGGTCTGGGTCTGAGGGCTGGCAGTAGTACACCTCCATGATGGTTCCGTCCTCCTGCTGGATGATCTCGTGAACTTGGTACTGGTCCAGGACGCCAGCCAGGTCCTCCGTTGTCGTCACCTGTTCTACTAACTGGTCCTGGTCCTGGTCCTGCTCCTGTTCTGGGTCCTGTGGTGTAAGCAGAAAGACCCATTACCATCATCACTATATTCTTTGTTTTAGCATAACTTTATGTTTGGGAGAAACCAACAGTAACAGACAATTAAACTACAAGCTGATGGGTTGATAATGACAGACAGTAACTAGAGCCATCATAGTCACAACAATAACAATGAAAGGATGGAACAGCAATCACCTTCTCTTATTTTAATGGGACTTTTACTGTACTACTGATCCAACAAGCTTACCATATCCTGCACATTCTGATTTTCCAGCTTGAGGTGATATGTTGCTGCTCTGATTTCAGCCTGCTGTTGCTGTTGTTCTTGCTGTTGTTGTTGTTGTTGGGTGTTGTGGTGGTGGAGGTGATTGGTGCTGTGCTTGCGTCTCCTCCCTCGCTTGCTGTTTGTGTTGGTGTTGGTGTTTGTGTTGTTGTTGTTGTTGTTCAGCTTGGACTCGGGAACAAGGAAGTCGCCCCCTACTGACAGTGCTTCCACCATCAGCTCGGCTCCGACCTGTCCTGCAGTGTGTCTACCTTTCTCGCCTTCCACTTCGGATCTGTGGGGAGATGATGGGAAGAGTTGCGGACATATGAAACCAAACATGCCTGAAACAGGGCCCCTCACTGAGCATAGGGTAGGGTGAGATGCTGCTGTGGGTAGAGGCACATCCTGTTTAATCATCTCCTGCGTAAGGAGAGCTTTTTGAACTAGAAATGTTAGATAAAACATTTTTTAAATTCACTTCCAGTAGTCTGGAGTTTAAGAGAAAAGATATGTAAAGCTATGTTAGGTACAATACTACAAAGCTTATAAAAAGTATGTTACATCTTATTATTCTTAAAATCTAATATGAAAATTACAATTAAAATTTTTGGCTGAGGAGTGAATAATACTGTCATAAATATACGGGCCCTGATCCTTCTTGTAGTGGTATTATTAAACTAATTCTTCAAGGAAAAGTTCTTTTTATCACTCAATTCCTATTATTATATATCTTTGTCGCTCAATTCCTATTATTATATAATACGAATTGAGCGACAATGAGCCTTTTCGTAGAAGTAGTAGTAGTTTTAATAATACCACCCAAAGTTTTATTTATCTTTGGCTGACCTGAATGGGACTTCTTGGATGGGTAGTGCGTGTCTGACGGCATTATAGATGTTGCGTAGTTGTTCCTCCAACTGGATTAGGTATTCCTCACTGTCTGTCCTCACCACCAGGTCTGTCACTTCACGCACCAATGCCGCACACCGGTACTGCAAGATACTCTTCCCTTCTAACCGCATCTCCTGCTTCACCTGAGGGAAATGGAGAGATATTCTAGATAATGAATGACCTTGTACATTGCATTCTGTACATCCGAGGAGGTGTGGTTTCATGATCTCCCATCAAAACCAAAATGAAACTTATAATGGACAAGAACATCAATTATTACCCATATACAAAAAGAGGAACATGAGGAATACAATATACTCCTACACCCATGGAATAATATTGACCTTGTACATTGCATTCTGTATGTCCGATGATGTGGGGTTGTATCTGCGGTACATGGATGGTGGTGGCTCTTCACAAGGGAACAGCTCCTCCCTCACAAAGTCAGCGATGGCCTCCTGCATCATCTTCACCGTGGTCACTCCCTGTCTCGTCAGTTCATACATCTTGGTCAGCACTCGCGGGTCCACAGGCTCTTTCGTCCGGAACTTAACGCTCTGGAAAAAAAATATGTACATTGTATGTATGTAAAGTATTCTTGCATTAAGGGGATAACCTAATCTCTTTTTGGTGAATAAGCAAAGTGAATTTCATCTATCTCCAAAAATACCCATAAAATTGTAATAACCGACAATGTTAATATATTAACTACATTTGCAGCAACACAAGATTAAAGTACAGAGCTTTCAATCCTTCCTCTTTATAATATCTCTTTTTCTTGCAGTACAGTCAGTATATTATTATGACCTTAGTTGTTGCATTGCTATTATTATTCTCTAGCCAATCCATCCATCAGTCCTTACCGGTGACTGTCTCTTCCTCTTGATTTCGTCTCCCTCTGGTTCAGCGATGGGTTGTTTGCTTACAGACTCCTCCAGACACTCTTCTACACTGTTACTCGCCACCTCCTGCTTCACCTGATTGTGAGAAAAAAATGTAATGCAAACAATACACCTTCCGCCTGTCTCATTCAACTGGAAAATTATAAATATAATACAAACAATACACCTTTCTCATTTAACTAGGAAAACAAAAATGCAATACAAACAATACAGTACGCCTTTCTCGGGATTCAACTGGGAAAACATTTATAATGCAAATAATACACCTTCCTCCTGTCTCATTTAACATGGAAAAAATATATACACTTGAGAGAAAATTGTAAGTAAAAATACTAAGAGTGGAATCAGTAGCCTCCAATTCACCAACCAGAGATTTTCCCATTAGGGAGTAGGCCTAGTTCATTTTGGTCAAGTTGGCTCTGTATTGTGTCTAGGAGTCATCACAATGTTACCACACCACCATTCATACCACGAATGTTTTTGCATATGACACCATGGGCTGTAGTAAGAACATCCATGGTGTTAATGATGGTGTGGTACCAGTATGATGGTTCTGTAACGTGTCTATGTTGTCATTGTACCAGTACCACAACATTATCAACACTACCGATATTCTTGCATATGGCACCAAGAGCAATACCCACCATTCCCAGTACTGGATGCCCCTCGTGTGTGGTCGGGTCCGGGAGGCGAACGTAATACCAAGACTCTCGGGGGAAGCGAGCGCCCTGCCTCCTGAAACATGTGATCATCCTCTTCTTGGCTAGCTTGCGCATGTGGTCCGTTGGCAGCGAGTTGATGGCCAGAAGAGCACTTGGTACCTATGTATGGGTGTCAGGAAACAGGATGGATACTGGTAAGTAAATAAAAATGACCACAGAAAATAATTAAATTGTATCATTCATTATTATCATTATTATTAACATTATTATTATTATTATTATTATTATCATTATTATTATTATTATCATAATTATTTTTGCTATTATTACTATTACTGTATCATTATTACTATTATTATTATTATTATTATTATTATTATTATTATTATTATTATTATTATTACATGTATTATTATTATCATTACTTTACAGACCTTGGATCCAGACAATGCTATAGCTGGCAAATATGAGTGACTATGCAAATTACTTTTGTGTATTCATAGCATTGGGAAGGAGATTCAAACAACTACTAATATCATGAGTGAAATTGGTCCAATAATTGATCAAACATTTGTAGATAAATTTTATAAAGTCAAATTAAGGACCCTGTGTTCGTGTATGAGAATTGGAGGCTTCTGATTCCTTCTGACTATGCCACTAAACAAGCTCCGTCCTTATTGGTGGTGTTTCGTGGCAATATTTGAAGGACTCGTTTATCTCCAACTTTCTGACTACAACACAGGGTCCCTTAACTCTGCATGCTGCCTTGACCAGACCTTATGCTGTGGGAACTTCATAATATGTGTGATGTAGATCTCTGCTGGACAGTCTACCTTCTTGGACACCTGTGATCTGTTCCGGCTCTTTGGGATGACGCCACTTTCCTATCGGGGGAGCAAAGTGTTACTGTGGTCAGTGTCTGTGTAACATTCCAAGTTTTACAATATCCGTTCATAGACAAGATACATTACTTGAACTTGTCATATTGCTTAATTCATTAAAACACTATATAAATAAATAGTACCGGTACCTGTTGTTTCCTTATCTTGCAACCTGTTTGTTGTACTGTATTACGGAAGTCATTAGATCAATGGAAAATTAATTACCTGCTGTTCCCTTATCTTGCGCATCTGGTACTTCTCCTTGTGTCCCTTGTTGGTATCGTGGCCCTGATGACACATGAGCACCCACCGCCCCACATGCATGAAGGGAACACCGTCGTACTCGATAGGAACGCCGCACTTGCCTGTGTGGGACCAGTAGTGGATTCTCCCACGCTCAACGTTGGGTAAGTACGCTGTCAAGAGGGGAAGGATCTTGTCATGATAAAAGTGCATTGTAAAGTTATAACATGAAATATTACTAAAGTAAACCTTCTCTCAACACAATGCATTATATTGCTGTCAAGAGGGGAAGGATTTTGTTGTGATAAAAGCATATAGTAATGTTATAATATAAAATAATGCTAAACTAAAGTCATACAGTAACATGAAATAATACTCAAGTACACCTTCTCAACGTAACTCTGCAGAATAATAAATACCGGTAGCTACAAGCACTCCTTTAATTTAGAAACATGCCAATATATTTACCCACAAGGCATATATAGGCCTATACAATACAGTCTACCATAGATACAGTACAGTCAAGGATTACTTATTGGTAGATACCAGTATGATCATTACAGCAAGGCAAAGTACTAAGAGTATGGTGTAGCTACTGTACATACTAAATACACCCCAAAGCCATGCTGTTCTAAATAAGTACACTCGTGATACGTAATCCCTGACCAGGGACAAACGGCAGGCACCACACATACCCTGCATTCAAACTCAGCCTCTATAAGTGTACTGAGTGGGGAATTGAGCAATACCAGGTGATTCGAAGCTTTCTGCTCATCACACTCTGGTCAGAAATTATGTATCACAAGTGTATTATACAGGTATCTCTACTCACACTCATTTCCAAATTGTTTGTCCCTGTTATACTTGATGAAATGTGTGACTGTTTCTTCCTGGTATTGTTCCACACATGCCACTGCCTGGAAGATTAGTGATAGAAATTGTTATTATTAATATTATTATAATCGTCATTATTTTTACTATTAATATTGTTATTATTATTATTATCATCATTATCATTTTGAATCTTATTATAATCATTAGGGTGATTTAGCCAAACCTAACTGAACCTAACCTAACCTGACAAAACCAAGCCTAACCCCAGATTGATTTAGTCCAAATTAAGACCTAATTGTGTTGGTTTGGTTAGATCAGGGAAGGTTAGGTTTGGTTAGATTAGGTCAGGTCAAGTTAAAAGTTCTTTCCTCACATTAATTATGTCAAAAATGAATAGAACACACAAAAATATGCAATAAAAACAATATAAAATTGGAAAAAGTCCAGGTGGAATTGTTCTTGAGAACTGCCGATTGGAGAGGTACAGTATATAGATAATGCGCTGGCTGTTGAGCAATCTCATCATCAATAAATTGTAAAAATGGCTTCTATATGTTACCAAATATTTAATATCCCCACTTGTCTCTTATTATTGTAGGGAAATGACAGTGGGGGAATAAGACTAAATAGAATATATATGTCATTAGCAATAAATACCAAGAAACATAGGAAAAATTATTTAACGTAAACATAGATAAATTATAATTATTGAAACTTACTGCATACATATTATAAAGTTCCGTGGTTTTTATTCAATATTGACTACCGTACTATAACTTAATACAAGTCCCTGTTCTACCAAGGCCAAAATGAGGCCAATTCAAATAAAAATAATACGTAAATAAAATAATATGTGAATTTCGAGTTGGTATCTTGGGCAGTATGCAAGAACATTCACGGTGTATACGATGCCTCCATTGATAAACAACAGGGCCATTGTACCAGTACCACACCATCGTAAACACCATGAACGTTCTTGCATACAGTCATCGTACCGGTACCACACCGTCATATACACCATGAACATTCTTGCATACAGTCATCGTACCGGTACCACACCATCGTATACACCATGAACATTCTTGCATACAGTCATCGTACCAGTACCACACCATCGTACCACATTCGGTATTTATTGAAAGAATTACCGTTTTGTAGCAGTGTTGCTAGATTTGGCTAGGTCCCAGTATTTTGCCCCGGTCATTTCCTGTACTTTACCACGGTTATTTCCCGGTAGTTTGCCCAGGTTAGGTCCCGGTAGTCTGCTGTGGTCTAGGTTAGGTTAGGTAAGGTCAGGCTAATTTCAAAGGTATTAGTCAAGTGTTTGTCCATTATCACTCCCATTAATTTTTTTATGTCAAATATACTTCTTAATACATGTACGTCATTTCCTTATTGGGTATTTCCATCGCAAATGCATTAACATGAACCGTCGGTTCCAGTATAATAATATCAATTCAAGATTGCCGCCAAATGTTTAAATCCAGACCCGTATTTTGCTAAGGTTAGGTCTCGGTAGTTTGCCGCGGTCCTGACTAGGTTAGGTTAGGACAGGTGAGGTCTACATAATTCTATTTAATGTGTTGTAGTGTTTTTCAGACGAATCTAGTTCAAATATGGTGAAAATTAGGTGTTTTCGGAGATTGAGTTGGGGCAGGCAGGGGGGGTGTGATATCTCCCAAAACAGTAATTTGGGACAGTTGTGAACAATAAATTCGTTCAAAACACAATATAAAACATTGTATGGATTATTTTTACAAGTTGCCACAACTCGATTTAAAATTTTTTACTATTACCAGTGTTTATATTTCACTATTACAAACAACTTTTCTATATACCATTTGTGGAGGAAATACCATAGAAGAAAATAGTCTTAGAATGGTCTAAGTAAGTGGGTAATGAAGGTAGAAAAACCGTACGCAATAACGGTAATTCTTTCAATATTTACCGAACATTCTTACATACAGCCATCGTACCAGTACCACACCATCGTATACACCATGAACATTCTTGCATACAGCCCCTTCTTCTTACCTCCTGAAGGTTCTTAAATCTTCTCACTTTAAATGGTTTGGCTGACCCTGATCTGGGCTCCTTTTTAATATCCTTAGCATACTCGTGCATCATACTGAACTCCTTTGTTAATGTTTGGTTATATACAAGTGGTTCGAGGTTGATTTTAGCCACCAAAGAGATGAAAGATAGATTTGTTTATTTACTCGCTGTTACTTGACACGTTTTTAATAGGGATGTGCGTTTCGGTCTGAGTACTACTCGGTTTACTCGGTTCTTGAAATTGAGTGAGTACTACTCGGTTCATGCAGTTCAATTTCATATTTTTTTCTATATTGTACATGTTCACTTAAGCCCCCCAAAGTATAAATAAACTGTGAAATTAACGTAATTGAAATGTAGCTTCATACCGAATCAGACGTGCTACGGTTGTTATTACGGTGTTACATACCTCCTCACCACCCTTGACCAACAAATTACTGCATTAAAATGATAGGCCCGATAGGGCAGACTAGCAGAGATCCAAAAGTCAATGTAGCCCTTGTATGTAATTATGCCCATTGCCCTCTAGAATCAGGTTCCTTCTGCTTTTGCAAATCCATTATCGTTACGTTACAGCCAAAGGAACTGTTCACCGAGTGACTGGAAGTTGCCAAATTTTTGGTGTGCATGTCGGGGACATCTTTAACATACTGATAGCTTCTGTAGGCAAAACTCCAGCGCAGCCATCACAACCAAGCTAAATTGACTATGAGGACACACAGCCAATCTCTCTTGATACACCCTCTCGTTCATTTTATATGCTACACCCCTTCCACTCCAAACTCACTAGGAATTAAAAAAAAGTAAAATAGCTCTACAATTATATTTCCAGAACATCAGGTCAATACAAACTGTTTCAGTTCTTCCAACCACACCGGCCAGTCCTACTCCTGTCTGGTTTACAAACATGGAACACAAAATATCCAGTCACATTGTCACAAAACAGGCTAGACTAAGAACATTCAATCTTACATTTTTCAGTGACAAAAAAAATGAGTACTGTATACCAATACTATGATAAATGCTCCTAAAAGAACAGTTTTTTAAAACAAATAACGGGCTGGGGAAAATACAGAACAACTACTATTAAAACCTTCCCCTGTCTGAGAACACTATAATGCCCCATAAAATTTCTTGTAACTGAATTGAAAACAATACTGTAATACTTTACAATACTGTATACATTCTATCATACACCTTCAGTCATACATGTATATATATTGTTGTGCTGAATATATATTAGGATTTTGATATATAATGCCAGTGTACAATAAGAAAGAATAAGAAAACTTGACACTTTTACTATACTGAACATTAAAGACATTATTAACGGAGTTTCACATGCAGTGTTCTGCTGAGTGAGTTCCAGAAGTGAATGTGATAAATATATTTGTTGGAATGTTAGGGTTCAGAGAAGGAAAGAAGGAAGGAAGGAATAACAAAACTTTAACACAAGGCCAATACTAACCATGAACCACTAATTTAAATCTCATAATTATCGAGGCATCAGACCGATATAGAGAGAGAATTGAAGAGGAAGAAAGACGACAACCCTAGGCCTGGAATATTTTTTGAAGGTAATAGAGAGTAAGGACATTACTTGTGGTTACATATCAGATATATATATTCCTCGAAACTATGCCAGGAAACACCCAATCACCCCAACATATTGAGAGAGAATAATAACAATTTACCTACAACATACTGGGCAAAGACCCTCATAAGGCCGGAAGCACTGAAGAAGAGACAACAAGAAGAAACATGTAAGGACTAAAGTGAAAGGCTTCAGCATATGAATAGGAGACCTGTTTTGTGGCATTGTTAGGAGGAATACGGACATGGGGGCAATGAGAATGAGGCAAAAACAGAGGACAGGAATGAGTGTTGATATAAAGCTACTTGGCAAGACATTCACTGTATAGGTTATCTCAAATTGGGATATTACTTTCAAACAGAAGTATCTCGGTACTCCAAGAATACCACCAACTGAAACAGCAAATTTTAATTCGGATTACATTTACATCCAACCGAACGGCATACAAATGGATGTAAAAACTTATGCTGTGAGATCAATGACAGTGATGTTAAACAGAAAAGCATTGCTACGAGTCCTGAGTACAGTAGATATACAAACGACTATTATAACATACAAGGCTCAATAAAAAGTATGAATATATTAAATTTCATACATGGTTATTAAATAATGTAATACATACAGACTATAAATTATATACTCTCTTAAGATCTATATTACTGGCACATTTATTTCTGAAGCATACATACAGATATGAGTTAATACCCATGACTGCAGGAGATAAAGTACAGTACACCTCCCATTCACAACTTCCGAGCCAAAACAACTCTCGCAATCTATGACTAGTGCAACCAACAGAATATATATCAGAATCAAACTGTGAATACCATTGTCAGTCTCATTATAATGGAGTCTGAATGAGTAACTGATTTTAAGAAGTGTTAAAATGACTTTGGTAAGATATGGATTGTTATTTTGGTGTTATTTTAGCTAAGAAAAGCAAAACACTCCTAGTAAAACGGTACCATGTACAGTATGTGTATAGGTATGGCCAGTTCTTCACATATCAAACATTCAACACTTCCAGTTGCTATTTCACTCAATTGATAAACATTCACGCCAGAACACACCTTGTTTTGCAGCAAACACATATAAATTGTGTAGCAAACACACAAACTGTACATAAACTTGATACAGTATTAATGCACAGAACATGCACACACACAGACACGCACAAAAAATACACTTTACACAGCATAATATATATATCTGGCTTTATAGCTACACCATAATTATAAACTACTTTCTTTTAAAGCTATTCAGTACAGTAGTTACTGGTAATACCATTTTATATAATTAGTTCCAGAGACAAAATATGCTGCACTGAAATATCCCCATTTTTTGTACTAATTATACTTTGGTGAACATTCACAGCAATAAAGTTAGTTTAATGAGAATTATACACAGCCAGCATATGAAAGTTCAAAGCATAATTATACAGATCAGAGATACATAGACTTATTTCACTGTGCTGTTAACATATTCTAATTTTACATACTGTACAATACACTATGATTACAGATTTATTTCACGGCGCTGTTAATGTATTAAATTTTTACATCAGTACAGTACAGACAATGCCATTAATGGTGTTTATGATTGCAGTACTTTATCTTTACATTCAATATATAGATATTAATTTATCCTTAAAAGTAACAACACAAAAAATTCTTACATAAAAACTATACATGAGCAAGACCTGTACCAGCTTGTTTAAGAATACACATAAGAATTGGCGATCTGATGGTTAAGTCATATATCTTTGTTGTGTGAAACATCACAAATGAAACAGTAAATGTTCAGTACTGTTTGTTTGTCTATCATCTGCTAAGCTAAGCCCAACTTGTCCTGCATGACGAGGATTTAAATCCAAGGCACATATACTAGAACGAGACTATTTATTTAACAACTCAAAATTCTAATACCTCACCCACTCTATAAACTATCTCCAAGGGGATGGCCACATTGAAAAAGTCTCCAGTTCTCCTTCCAACACTCCCTCTCCCCTCGGTCAAGCCTTCCCCTTCCACTAAAATTTCTTTTAAAATATCGTAATTGTACTGCGAGGTGACTTATAACTTGCAATACCCTTATATAACAACAGTCTCTGGTTTAATTTCCATTCCAGCATTATGGCCCTTGAAATGGTAAAAATCTTCTCAAGTCACACATCACAGTTGAAGCGGACTGAAAATATTATTTTACCAATGCTGTCCCATAAATGCACGAGAGGAGACCATAATACCTCTTGGAGATATTCCCAACTTCTGTGACAAATCTTTAATCTTTTTGGCGAAATTTGTCAGTGTCTCATTGCTGTGTGTGAATGCTTCCTTCGGATTAAATAATGCAAAGTACTATGATGCACAAGAGTTGGTTCCCTCAGGCAGCCACAATATAACTGAAGTACCTGTGGTTCGAATGACTAAACAACAGAAGGTAGACAATGAACTGTGTTATGTCATTTGAAGCACAGGGAGTTCAGTCATATTGTGGCTGGCTGAGGAATGAACTTTTGTGCACCATTGTACCACTGGAGTCTCAATCTGAGTACAGTATCTTGCATGAGTACTAGTATTGTACTGCACTGTAATGGTTTGTGACCTATAATGTAATTCATGAACAATTAAGGACATGTACAGTACAGAAATTTGTGGTACAGAGACATTTTTATCTTTACTTTCTTACATAACTACAAGTACTGTACTGGTAATCTGCAAGAAATCATCACAGATATGCTGCCTTAAGAGGAGATTCTTTTGCTGGGAATTGGAAGGTCTCTAATTCCTCCAAACTATGCTACAAAACAGATCCCCTATTAGTACCATTGAGGGCGTCTGTTTTCTGGCATAGTTAGGAGGAATCAGTAGCCTCCCTATTTGCCTACAGGAAAGTCTCCTTAACGAATATCGCAGCAGGTTGGCAAAAAATATGAAAATTCCTACACACAGCAGACAACATGGCTACCAAGTGTTTGCATATTATGGAGACTAGTCTCAGAATTTTGGGGGTGAAATATCACTGACAGAAATAATGAAGAAAAGGGATTTAAATTCCTGAAATATTCAACTTTGGTCTGTTTTAGCATGCTGGACTTCTCAATTCAACTGTACACAATTCACGAGCACTGTTCCTGACCCAACAAAAGTAACCACAACATTACTTACCTTACACAAGAGGTAGGATATTTGACAGAAAAATTAATTACTAGGAATACACCAACTTCAGATAAACATTAAACACAAAGAATACAACATGATGAGTATAATAAATGGGAACATATATGACGGCATATAATACAGAGCATACGTTGGGTAATTCATGTGAGTGAATATGGGATAGCAGAACAATTATCAGGCAAACAAATTAAATCTCCAAACTGTAGACTGAGGAAAGAGACTCCAGTACTTCAGGATACAAGAACAGGATTGATTTTGTGACGTACTGTAGTTTGGTGGAATCAGCAGTCCTCCAATCTAACCACACAAAAGTAACCCATTTAACAAAGTACTGTACTACAGTATCTATATAATTGCTGGACACAGGATCTTGCAACACTACTAACACACTAAAATATCATCCTACATAAATGGATGCTTTAACAATTGCTATACTGGATGCTTAAAAAAAATCTGAAACCACTGAGAAAACAAATAAATTAAAATAATAGCAGTCTAACTGCAGAGAAATTCATGGATATTTTTTGCCTATTTTTGATAAATATTTTCCCATGGCTGCAGATTTTTTCCAAGCCTAGTATGTTATAATCCACTTTTCTGAAACAGAGCTGATTAATTTGCCAACCCAGTACAGTATGTTATAATTCACTTTTTTTAATTGAAGACAAATATTTGGAGCCAATATCTATGTAGAGCTGTAGGCCCGAGCATTTCAAGGACGGGCCTAACGACCATTTGAGTATCATTGATGGTGACCATTTTGCCTCGACCAAAATGACGAGTTAAATTCTTCCACTCATAGCCTCTGATGGGAACCACAGATGTATGGACCTTATGCAAGAACATCCATAGTGTTGACAATGGCATGATACCGGTACGATGACTCCCGAGACACACTACAGAGCCATCGTGCCAGTACTTCATCAACACCAGGGACATTCTTGCATTAGGCACTAAAATTGAAAATTATGATGATAATGATAAAGTTTCTAGCTGGCTGATGGGAAGTAAGCTACGACAATTACTGTGGACATAAATATATCATCTGCTTCTGAAGATAGCTGTAAATATTTATGCAGTATACCATCAGCTCCAGAAATATGAACTAAAGTAGTTATAAGTTTATCAGTATAGTATAATTTTCTTATAAGTCGTGTTAAGGTTACAACTATATACAGTATACAGATTTAAGTATCTTACAAGAGGAAATACAGATTTACCAATATTAACTGATGAGAGGCTCATATTCGTCCCCATTTCCATCCCCATGCCTGAAAGAAAACATAATTAAATTACTGTAATATATAATTTAAATAATTAAGTAGTTTAAAATTCTCTGACTCTTGTGGGTTAAATATACACTTATAATATTCCACATTACCAATAATCTGGGTTCTAGGAGTCCTGATCAATACACAAACCACCTCAACCAGTACACAATATGCCATATGGTCAAAATAATACAAATGCAGGTGACATGAGCCAAGCCTTACTGTTGTTGTCCGCAGCAGCAGATAGAGTTGATGACGTCGTGTATGGTTCGGTCACCCACGTCATGGAACACACCGCTGGTCGGACCCTCGCGGCACTCGTTCACAAACTTCATCAGGTCGTCCACAGGGAAGCCATCAATGTGGTAATTCTACGTCCGGGAGAGAGAGACAGTCGGGAAGTTCAGGTTGGGTCAAGTTACAGTAAAGTATTATTAAATCCAGGGAAACACTGGATGCAAATAATATGGATAAGGTCTGTGGATATATTCTTTTATTTTCAAAGTACGGAGAAAGTCATTAAAGATTTATTAAGTTCAAGGAAACACTGGATGAAAACATCTTGGATAAGTTCTGCAAATACTTTCTACTTGTAGAGAGAATCATTAAACTTGAATAAACACTGGATGTATATAAACAATGTAGATTTGTTCTGTGGATAAATTCTTGGTGTGGGAAGAGTCATTAGGGGGAGGATTGAATTCACCATACTTTGCCAGAAAATAGATCCCCTACTGTATAAGTAACACTGAGGTGATTAAGGCTGTCTATGTATTTAGTGAAGGACCCTAATCACATTATACGTTATCGAAATGTTTTGTGAGGGCCCCCAATCACTAAACGACACATTATCGAGACATTTTGTGAGGGCCACCAATCCCATTATATATGAAGTATTAAGACATTTTATAGGGCTCCCACTTACCACACTACACATTATTTAGACATTATGTGACTACCATTATCACCACCACACTACATATTATCCAGACATTTCATATTACATCAAGGGTTTACTATGCAGTATTGGCCTCACCTTAATAGTCTCGTAGGCATCCATGATGATGGCGATGAACAAGCTGAGGATGACGTAGATGAAGAGAGAGATGAAGGTGTAGAGGTAGATGCGTGAGAACCACCAAACCACGGGGTCTTTACCAGAGGTGGAGGAGAAGGTGGCGAACATGTCGTCACCGTTGATGAGGGAATACAGGCACTCCATTGTCGACGAGAAGGAACGGAACTGTGGAAGGTAAGAGTCATGTCTACTATTATTCTATATCTTCTATGACAACAGTACAGTAATATTGGACAGTATTAATGTTCCTGTACTGTATTACAACTATCCTTAATAATAGTAATAATAATAATAATAATAATAATTATGATAATGATAATAATAATGATAATAATAATAATAATAATAATAATAATAATAATAATAATAACAATAATAATAATAATAATAATAACAATAACTGTAATATCAGTAAAAATCCTGACTGCACTTGTATTGGTATCATTTCATGCCTGGTCTATCTACGTACTACATTAGACACTAACATAAAAAGATAATATCCTAATACCTTGAGATGATAAGGTCCCAACACCAGCCAGCCACACAGACAGTAGCCGGCAAACACCATGAGGAGACAGATGGAGAACCGAAGTACATTGGGGATGCACTTCTTTATCGTCAATATCAAAACCTGATGTGTGAGAATAAATAGCACATAATAACATAAAAATAAATAACATATAATAACATATAATTGAGGATGCACTTCTTTGTCATCAAAATCAAAACTTGATGTGTGAGGAAAGGGACCAGTTACACATAAGTGGAGATTCTTTTGTTGGTGAATTGGAAAGTTTCCGATTCTTCCTAATTATGCCACGAAACAGATCCCTTATTAGTACCATTGAGGACATTGTTAGGAGGAATCAGTAATCTTTCAATTTGACAACAAGACATTCTCCTTAAGTCTCATTTACTTTCACTAATTCATACTCACATTGTAGGTGGCGAAGAATCCCAGGTATCTAAGGCAGCCAAACCAAACAAAGAGGTTACCCAGACCGAGGAAGAGCGAGCACACATTCCACGTGTCCAAGTAGCCCTGGTAACTCTGAGGCAGAAAGTAAGGCCCTCATTATTACAGTGTTTTTCACAGGGTTCCGTAATGTGCACAAGACTTTTAAAAATATAACAGATATGAATGATACATCTCTCTTTCCAATCTAGGGTTTTAGAAATCTTGTGAACTCGTGAATAAACGAGTTTTTCGAACCTCTTGAGACCTGACGTTTACCCTTTGTGACTGTATCTCCTTTGTAATTGGTATTACAGTATTTCAACAACGGGCAAGATTATTTCTCTACCAAAACATGTCCAATATAAACTATGGTATGCATTCTAACAGTAGTATTTTACGGGGGGACTGTCTACCCAATCAAAAGATACTTGCTACTTTTTTACTTTCATTCAAGAGAGCTTGTACAGGGGGGTTTGTGTAGTAATGTGAAATGTGAGTTAACATATGCATTCGTTTGACAGAATGTATAAGGAACAAAACCGTATGAGTAAGAACCTTTACTGACCAGGAGAAGCAGGAGTGATATGTCGTCAATAAAGGCTCCTCCTCATACAGTGTTGTTCGTTATCCAATGTGAAATGTGTATAGTGGAAGGTATTTTTCAGTATAAATATAGCTGTAACAGGAGATATTGTTTGTTTCCATGGATGTGTGTTGTAATATTTGGGCTGGTTTGATACTCCAATGTACGAGACAGAATACAATACAGTATAACAATATTACAATGCAAAAAAAACAAAAACAAAAACAGTGCTGACATCTTGGGGGTTACAGTACAGTAACTCCCAAAGTGGTAGTATTATTGTAAGTAAATTAATCATCCAAACTGTTCTGGGATAAACAATATATTATAGTACAGTACTTGTATTTAGATCACACAATAACGATAGTACAGTACAGTACATGCAAATTACTCGGAACTATTAGTACAAGTTGGTTTAAAAGCACAAGCACCCTTGTACACATAACACACACACACCACACACACAGTTGTCGTTTACAATAAAATGTGCACAAAGTAACAAAATAAGTTACATAAAGTTTGAAATATTAATCCTGAAGAATGTTAAGAAAAAAACTGAAATATGAAGACAGAAGAAAAAACCAGAGATAAACTTACCACCTGCAAACTGCTTTTCACAAACTCTACATGGTTTATGCGCAAGCTCTGCTTCCAGCCATGCAAAATAGAAGTAATAGATTACCAACTTGAGGAGCAGGACCAACTTTACAGCCCATGCAATTATTCAGTCAAGAATTGAATGCATAGACAGACTATAGAAAATAAACTTCATTACTTAAGAAGGAACTGGACTGGTTTTAAGAGAACTATTTAGACCAAGATGTGTACATATCTGAAATGTGTAGGCTACTTGGGTAGAGGGCAAAATAAAAGCAGGGAGTGTAAAATTGGTCCACAGTCACTAAAATATATTTCTGCATCTTCTAGTGTGACACAATATGGTACACCAGTAGGAATATGTGAATGCAATATCAAAGCTAGATAGCCTAGTGGCAGAAAAAGGCTATGCACATAACCATCCTCTCTTTCACCCTCATTCCTGACCTTAAATATTTATCTGGAGCCACCAAAAATAATAATTTTTTGCTTTCATAATGCACAATCATCTTGTAAATTTTGATTAAAATTTGTCAGTAATTTTTTGTTTAGGTATTGTATCTTTGTTTACCAACTACCAAACAGGCAGACAAACATGAGTGAAAGCATAACCTGGTGAACATAGTAGCAGGAGTGTTTGTTTATACACATATTCACCAGAGTGTGGGATGCAGAATTAATGTTCTAGTGACTGCACAACTCGGTTTACATTATCATTGGCTAGGTTTGAAGCAATAAGAGCTACATGCTGCAGAAAGAGGAACAGTAATATTAAGAGGAGGCAGTAACCAAATGAGGGGAAGTGCCTGTTTTGTTTAGAGAGAGAGAAAAAAAAAAATGGCAATACCTGTATAAGTTTTCTCTAAGTCAATTACAAGTTGAGCCTGTTTTCCTGTAATTAGCAGTACAGTATAATATTATTATGTCTGAGGAAACAGGACGTATATAATATGCTTGAACCAGTACCAGATAATTTAATATGAACCCAAAAAGCTCCAGTTGTTTAAGAATTTAAAGTCTCCTCCTCATACAGGTATGTATTTTCATGTATACGATATTCTGTTGTTTAAGATAAAAGCTTGACATCAACACTCAAAATGTGCACGAGGTCTTGAAACGGTTTGGAGGAATTACTCACCCCCTATTTCTATGAGCGACACAGGACCCATAACCCTTAAACTGCGAGTGTCGGCATATGTCGATGGCAGTACCGACGTGGGTAACCGTGGGTGTCAGCATTTGCTGACAGACGCATTATTAAATGTAAGCGGCCCCTGACATACTTGATTAGGCTCACAACAGAGGGTGTGTGTGCTTAGGAGGGTCCCATGAGCCACACCAGCCTTGCCCAGTCAGTGTACAAATATCTATTAGCGTGTGAGGATGCATTTACAGTGCTCCGCTTTTGCGATAATTACCAATTATGTACGTAAAAACGACAGTGACATTATATATCATATTGTTGTGTTAAGAAAAGTGATTTTGACATTTTTTTATGACGAACTCAAAGCGTGAAAACATACATAGAAATGTCAGGAGTGTAAAAGTGAATTTTGAGTTGAGGTCATTTTGAGCTGGCTACCCATCCTACAGATGCCCATTTAGTCTTCACAAGTACATCAAGGGACAGCTAAAGGTTTGTACTTCGATATCAATTATCATTTATTCATGTAGCGTAAGTTGTTTACATTCTATTTGCCGTGTACGTTTTGCAAAAATATGCTCGTGTTACAGAGTTGACGGACTCATATATGCCCGCGGTTAGGGGGTTAAGGCTGAACCTAAGTCAACTATCACAGTACAGTACTATATACATTATAAACCAAATCTATCAGCAATTCAGTGCCTTCTATTATCCAGCTTCTGCTACAGTGTGTAGTACTGATTTTTTTTATTCTATAAGCAGTGTTAGATTATCAAAGGTAGCTACTGTACTACACTTTCCTTTCCCTGCACCTTCCAGTTATCCCTTTAGCCTATGCACACAAAGTACAATTTATTTGTCAAATGCTGCTGCACAACGAAAGGGAAAAGCAGTACAGTACATCAATAAACAGTAAAACATTCCTGATCAACTACTGAAATTAGACTTGGGTTGATAAGTGGCTGGAGACTGTGTTAAGTGCAACCTATTAACAACCATGATAATCATTTAGCTACGTTAAAAATTTATTTGAAAATTTTCGTGGCTTGAAATACTGTGTGTGTGTGTGTGTGTGGTGACCCTTTTCACTGGGTACTCTGTCCTTACTTTATTTCTGCTTCCCTTTTCTACCCCTGGCACTAGAGCCTCCCCACCTCTTGAAGAAAGGAAAATGGGGTATTTATGATGATGAAAAATTTATTTTGGAATAACAGTGAGAATTATAAGCCTCTATGTGGAGCGGAGTGCAGAATTCAGAAGAAATAATAATGCTAAGTCAACATCACGGATATTCTTGCACATTTCCCACAGTCTCAAGCCCCATCTTAGCTCTCCAAGTCTTGTTCATAACTAAGGGTGAGACTCATGCAAGTTAAAACTTAAAGCAAAACAAGGTACACATCACACACTGTCACCACCTACCCGCTCCTCTTCCTCCAGGAAAAACTGAGGAGAGGAAACCTGGCTTAAGCCGTGTATCACATAATGCTGTAATGTAAAGTTCATAGAATAACATGAAGTGAAAGAGAGATAATTAGACAGAGTGTCTCATTCATGTGGGTATATAGAGTGAGGGACAAATGGGCAGAGCAACAGATAACAAGATGAATAGATAGATAGACAGATAATACAGATGGATAAATATAGATACTAAACATCTAAAAATATAAAAAAGTTACTGCATGTTTCTCACTAGTAATAATAAATAAGCAAAATAACACTCTAAAATAAAAGAAATATATAATGAAGGGTAAACACTAGACTTCTTAACAAACCTAGTTTTTATGTCATATATATATCTGCAGACAACTGAATCATATGCATTAATGAACATACAATATATATGGTGGTATTATCAACATAATAGACAGTATAATTTTCAGTAAATCCCAATGTTTTTTCCTCTACCACCACATGTCAATTTGATGTTTATGTGGTGTTGCATTTAGTTTCCTTTTCACCAACAAAACATGTCTCTCATGGGAACATTTGATGACCTTGAAGGACGTAGGAGTAATGAAAAATGGATAATTCCTGCACCACATACTGTACCAAGTAATTACCCTGACCTTTAGTGGTAACAGACACAACTGAGGCAGACAACTGTATCTCCCTTTATTTACACCCTTGAATGATGGGGCATCTCTATGTCATTATAAACTACAATTAGTAAAATATTAGTAGCAGTTAATAATATAGGAATAAGCTGTTCTTTTATTTTTTCATAGTGCCATTTGATTTGTTTTTTCATATTATAGTTTGAAGGAATTGTTAGCCTCTAATGTAACAAAATGTATATTCAGCCCCCTTACTACCAACATACACACTTCACTTAATAACACACTGAAACATTGCAGTACAGTATTCTCAAATCTACAATCATAATATATATTAATGAGCTTACCTTATTTTCAATGCCAATCTTAATGAAGGATCCGATGATGATGAGTACATCATTAACACAGATGAGAATATACCACAGATTCACAAACGCCATCTTCTCACTCACGGTTAAGTCCTTATCAAAGTGACGCTTAAAGAACAGAACTGTAGCCTGTCGACGAAAAATTATAATATTATTCTATAATGGAATTGTCAGGTCTTGGGTACAGTATTCAAATTAAAAGAGAGAGACAGACAGACACACAGACAAATAGGAAGACAAAGAATGAAGAAAATGGGAACAGAGACAGACACATAGACAGACAGAAGAAAGAGTGAAATGAAGAAACATGATCAAGAGAAGGTGTTAGAACAGTAAATAAAGCCCATGTCACACGGACACTTTTTCTGGCATCATTTGGTATTTTGGTAGCAAAAGATGCTCTTTTGGTAGCAAACGGGAAGACGCGCATGATCGTCTTCTTGCCGCCAGTACGGGCATCTTTGTTTACATACTGGAGCTGCAGACGACGCCGCACAGTACATAGTGACTCCTCAGCTCTTCACATTTCGTTTAAAATCGAGATAAATGGCAAATGTTGGTTGGTCCAGGGATGCTATGACTTTAGTTACTTCGTGAGGCTATTACAGGCTTTAGATTTTCAAATTGTATTGAATCTTGTTAAAAAATAATCAAAATTACAAAAAATAACATGTATTAACTTTGCTTTCATTTATATTTACGGTGTATCTTGACCTAAAATGAATAGATTCGAACGATACAGTAACTCCGTAGCCTAATGAACAAACCAAGTTTTTTTCCCCTAATATAAACAGTTTTTGCTTGTCATTTGGCTATTATATAATAATATTTGTTACATTAAAAACATAATAATGTATCAGATACTTTATTTAAGGCATACTAGATCAAAACATCTGAGATATGAGAAGTTTGGACAGCCAATCACAAGTCGCTAAAGTTAGGAGCCCGGTCGCAAGAGAATCCTTCCTTATTCTCACTGCTCAGATTATATGCCAGAACGGATTGTAAGCCACACAAACCAGACATTACTGTTACTATGAGTGCATAGTACGTTGACCACATGAATTCTTACACAGGTTTTATAAAAAGAGAGGTCATTATTGTGGAAGTATTGCAATGAATGGTCTACCAAGTGACTCAGTGATTGTTTTGGTTTGCGGGAAGACGCCAGTGGAAGATGCTGGTAGACGAATCGACCGTGTGACTACACGCGCACTTTTTGCCACCAGTACGGGCATCATTTGGTAGCAAAATACCAAAAGATGCCAGAAAATATCTCTCGTGTGACACGGGCTTAAGGAGCAACAGACATGAAATAGGATGATATTGGAACTTCCCAACAGGAAATGACCATGATAGAAATGCTTCAGGGAAATATCCATAAAAGAGATATAGTACTCAGTTGCCAGTGTAGCAGCTTTTTATTCAAATTTCATAGATTGTTATTTTTGTGAGTACAATTATTTAGAGCATTAGAAGTGATAAAAAGAATACCTGGGCACAATATTTGAATTTCCTAGGTCTTTATTTTTGTAATTAAAATTTAGAGCATAAGAAATGATGATTATAATAAAGGAAAAGATAGGAAGGAGACTTACCTGGCGGAGTACCTGGGCGCGATATATGGCTCTGACGCACATCATGAGTGATATAAAGCAGATGATGATACTCATTATGTTGACCACAGTCCTCCACATCTGAGAAAATACACCAGCCATTGAGGGCCGTATGCAGGATATTCATGGTGTTGACAATGGAATGGTACCAGTTCAATGACTCCACAGACACACTACAGAGTCATCGTTAATACCAGATATTCTTGCATACGGCCAATGACCAGAAATCAAGATAAGCAAGGTCCTTTATTGTTGGGATCTCTACCCAAATATGCCTGTTGGATATTGATATAATTTTGTATGGTGCATGTGTTTGTTTCATAATATTTTTTATCCTTAGGAGGGCTACTGACTCCTGCAAACTATGCCAGAAAACAGACTACTTCAGTATGCAAGTAAAAGGGTTAAGCAGACTCCAGCTCGGCCAAAATAAGCGATGTCCTAAAGGAACTGACCTGTATTGTCCAGGCTGCAGTGGCGAGGTCAACAGAGCCATGACACTCCAGTACCCGGGCACTAACGTCCATGCTCAACAACATCTGTCCATCGTGGTCGTGGTTATTGAACTCCACCTGCAACATAGAAACAATCTTTTAATACTACATCATACTACCTGCAACACACAGACTTTCAATATTATCTTTTGCCATCTACAACACATAAACAAACCATCAACATTATCTCTTACCATCTGCAACACTCAAACAAAAAACTCAATATTATCTTTTACCATCTGCAAAGCACAGACCTCCAATACAAACCTTTAACATTACGTCACACCCCCTGCAACACATAAACAAAACTTGAACATTACCTATCGCCATCTACAAAAATAGACAATTGAAACGAACCTTGAACACTATTTTTCACCATCTACAACACACGGCTGCTGTCTGTGAAAGTACGAGGATCTGAAAACAAATATATATCCCCAATTTACTTTACCTTGCTAACAAGGCGATAACACTCTGGCGTCTCGTAGGGAAGATTGACTCTGAGTTTGATGGTGCGCAGTTGGAAGATGAACTCGGTGTTGAGGAGGAGGTCAAAGTTGAACGTGAAGTTGTAGGTGTCCTTGAGGAACCGCTCCGTTGACCAGGCTGTGGCATTTATCTCGGCTGTTGGTATCTGGTAACACGCTGTAGGAAATACGATCATTGCTACTACCATTTGCTAGCTCATGGAGATAGAATGCAACTTTTCAATATTAATAGTGCTTCTCTCTTGTCAAACAAGTCATGTGTATGTAAGGGAGGGAAAAATGCAAGGCCTGCTGAGAAGGAAACATGCAAGACCTGCTGCTGTTTATTAAAGGTTATCATGTGATTGTTGACTACTCACCTTTATAGAGGATATTCAATAAATTTCATCAGTGATACTTAAAAAATTACTGTACTTAAACACTGAATACAGTTGGCTCAATATTATGCCAGCAACAGTCATTTAACACAGTTAGCCTGTTTGGTAATGACAGAAACTTGTGGAAACATTTTGTGGTCTTCAATGGAGAAATGAATGTAATGTGAAGTGGTGGATAAAAGAAGGTCTACTGTATTTCCCATAAAAAACTGCTGATGATTTTTATATCTCTCCCACAACTGATAAAACACTGTTGCTAGTACTTACAACGGGTTTCATTACTATCGAGAACATAGGTGCCATTGTCGAGGACTTCTCCACTCGCGTACTGTGACACACACAGCAATGAATTAACCATGCTCCCATTCTTGTGATCATAATTTAGTGTTCCAATGGACTGCTCTTCAATAGTAGCAAACTGGAATGTACAATGTGCTATGAGAATATGAACAGCAAAAATAATCAATAACAATTATGAATCTTTTGTAAAATCATCAACAACAACCATAACCCACTTGTAAATAAAAAAAATTAAAAGAATAATTAACGTATTCAAATTTATCAATAATAAATGAACTTACCCCAACAACTGCAAAATCCAGATACTTATAAAATTCAGACTTCTTGTAAACTGCCAAGGGACCCGAGCCTGGGGGATACACGTTTATTTCCCGAGAGGAGTCCCAGCCCTCAATGAACAGGTGTGAGAAGGAGATCTTGGTATCCCACAGGTAATTTACGTGACTGAATCGTTGCTGGGCGAATAAACACAGCTGTAAGAAAAGAAGGCTATTGTCAGTACTGTGTGTGTGTGTATGTGTGTGTGTGCGTGTGTGTGTATATTCTTACCTATTTGTATCTATACAAGAATGAGTCAAGCTCGTAACGTTCCGTTTTTTTTAAACCCAATTATCATATTTTCCTTTTAAGTTATGTATGTTTTTGGCACACACCATTTCTTCTGGTAATCTGTTCCATTGATCTATTACTCTATTTGGAGAAATATATTTCTGTACATCTTTGTCTCCTCTTCTTTAATTAATTTTTTACTGTGCCCTCTCATTGTAGGTATTCCTTGTTGAAACAAGTCTTCTATATCTATCTTTTCATTTTCATAACACATTTGTAAACCATAATCATACATCTCCTCTCTTTCGTCTTTCTTCCAGTTTAGGTAACTTAAGTTCGCTAGTCTTTCTTCATAGCTTAGTTCTCTTAGACTTGGTACTCATCTTGTTGCTGCTCTTTGTACTTTTTCTAATTTGGTGATATGTTGTTTTTTTAAATGTGGTTTCCATACTACTGCGGCACATTCCAAGGTAGGCCTTATAAAGGATGTGATTATTTTCTTGACCATTTCTTCCTCTATATAAGTGAAGGCCACTTTCAAATTTGCTAACAATGTATACATGTTTCTCACTTTATGCATATGATCATCTGGTGTCCATTTCTTATTTACTGTTACCCCTAAATCTCTTTCCTTCTCTGATTTAATTGATAGTTTATTTCCAAGTATATACTGCCAATTTGGTCTTCTCTCACTTCTTCCAAACTTAATAATGTGACACTTATCTGCATTAAACTCCATCTTCCATTTATTATTCACAGTCTACCATTTTGTCCAAGTCATCTTGTAACTTTATACAGCAGTCTTATTTTTAATTGTTCTTTAAATCTTTGCATCATCAGCAAACATACAGTATTCATATAAATGTCATCTATAACATTTACTTCTATATCATTTATATAAATTAAGAACATCATTGGTGCTAATACTGAGCCCTGAGGAATTCCACTTGTGCCTTCTGTCACGGAGAATAGTTCCCTATTGGTAATGTTCTCATATTTCTTCCCACTAGGAAATCTTCCATCTATTTTAGTAGTTTTCCTTTCACTCTTTTTTTATGTTGTAATTTCCATATAAGTCTTTGGTGCAGAACTCTGTTAAAAGATTTTATAAAGTCTAGGTAAATACTATCCACCCATCCTTCTCTTTCTTTGATTTTTTCTGATATTCTTGTACAGTAACTCAGTAAGTTTGTTACACATGATCTCAATTTTCTAAACCCAAATTGTCTCTCTGTTACCATCTCATTTTTCTCCAAGTGCTCAACACAATTTCTTCTTATAATCTTTTCCAAAATTTTACACACTACACTTGTTAGTGATACAGGCCTGTAGTTAATTGGGTCTAGTCTTGTCTATTTCCTTTCTGTGTGTGTGTGTGTTTAAGTCGCTTATCTCTATAAAATAATTACTCCCCATTGAAGTATATTAACCTTGATAATGTATATACAGTATATCACATTTCTACCAAGTTTTATTATTTCAACATAAGGTATAATTAAGTGTCACACATACAAGAGGGTTAGGACACCATTTTACCAACCTGTGCCGTTACAACCAAAATTTTGAATATCTGGAGGAGGAGTTTCCACGGAAACCTTCGCTTCGCCTGCCACTTCTCTATCGGGTCCATGAAATAGAACCTGAAAAGTTTGTATTCTTATAACTTGGGTACTGTTATTGATGTAGGTATTAACTATAATATGATACAGTAATCTCTCATTTTGCACTGTTGTCATGGGTGTGTATTTTACCTTTTTCTATGAATCCATGTACAGTAAACCATCATCATCCACTGGGTTTATGGATGTGTAACGTACAAAGAGGGTTTACTGTACACAGTCATTTCTAACAGTGCAATACACACCCATAACGCTACTGGAAAACAAGAGATTACTCTACTACAGCTATCATATGAAGACACTAAATGTTTTCCCAAACTTCTGATATTCATTAACTTTTAAGATTTAGTATTCTAAAGGGCTTGTATTACAATTCAAGTGTTAAATATGTCAGTATATTAACATGGGTCTCCTGTACTGTAAACCATAGCTTACTTATCATTTCCTACACCTCCCTTATCACTCCTATCAACAGCCTTTATAAGGTACCCTTTACACCCTTGATATCCCATACATACATACATGAATACAATGTTACTCCTGATTAAATATGACTGTGGAGTACAGTGATTTTATTCCAATATAGATACGTGTTTACATGACCGAATTTGTAAAACCTCACAGGTGTATAGTTCTATCTGGTGAATATCATAGTAGGGCTAAAATGCAACTACAAACCTGAATATATTATGTTAAAAGTGACTTGGATGAAGATCCCACAAGCCATAGCTAGATAAAAATAAACTTCTAAATAGAACAATGAAAGTACAGTACAGTAATCTAAGAACACACAGACATGGAGTACAGTACAGTACTTAAAGATATAAATACCATACTTCCTACCAACTCAGAATAACACCCTACAAGCCACAATTCCTTTACTTTCTATCAAGATATGCCATAAACAAAACTCAGAATAGACCTCACAGATGCCCCTCAGTCCCTTACTTGAGCCTTCGTCTCATGCGTTCCGGTGTGACGTCTGGGCTGAAGAGTCCAGTGGTGGTGGTGGTGGTGGTGGATTCATCGAAGGGGTGTGGGTAATGGTTGGCGCTGGATAGGCTCGTCACGCTGGAGGTGACAGACCCGTAATGCCGCCTGACGCTGCCTCCATTGTGTTCGGCCCCCGTCACCTTGATCTGGGGTGCTGCTGCCGGTGGGTGCTGCATCGCCTCCGCCATCCTCTCCAACTCTGCAAAAATTCCACCACAAAAAAAGTTGCAATCAGTCTGTGGCTAGTGCAATATCTACTTTCCATTTGTCACCTCCCTATGACAAAAAGTCACAATCAGTCTGTGGCCAATGCAATTTCTATTTTCTTTTTGTCATTTCCCCATCACAAAGCAATCATGACAAACAATGTGTGGCCAGTGCAATATCTACTTTCCTTTTGCTATCTTCATCTTTGCCAATTTTCTGCCACAATATATTATTTCACTCAAGTCCATTAAGAGAACTTAAAAATTACCACTAAAGTCAGCAAGAGCTGTGATTTAATCCCAAATAAAAGTACTGTACGGCTTATGCAGTATATAAATTTTCAGTGTGAAAAATCAGCCAATAGCAACAGAGTGAAATAAATTTATACACAAGTGACACTTTAGAGCAAAATAAAATGTAAAAACATAGAAAGAAACAATCAAAGCATAAGTTAAAATATTGGACCAATGTATTCAGTACAAACACAAAGCTGAAACAAAGTCAAGATAGTCAAAATTAATATGCAAACATAATAATGTAGGTAACCAATCATGCACAAAGTAAATACAATGTATGATTTATAAAACCTAAAATAGGAGAGTTACAAACAACCGGAAACAACATGCTGGTTTATCGTACCTGTTCAGACAGATCTTAGGGCCCGGGGGCACTGGAAGAAGAACTTAGACCATCACTAATAAAGGTAAGTGAAGGGCTATACAGCAGTATTGCGTATAAAGAGCATAGCTAGATGAAAAATAAACTGGTGACTAGAATAATGGTGGTAATAATGAACATGACAGTACAGACTTAAGAAATAAAAATTTCCATACTTTCTACCAAGATATGCTGATAAAAAATGAAGGTGTAAGCTGTAAAATGAGATAAGCAGAGGGAAGTGTTTGGTTAATGGGATATTTCTTTGAGAGTAAACTGGTGGGCTACTGATTCCTCCAAACTGTGCCAGGAAACAGACAGAATCAATGGTACTAATAGGGGATCAGTTTGGAGGAATCAGAGACCTTCCAATTCACCATCAAGAGAATCTCCACTTAATGTAGCTTATGGATAGCAGTGTAATCTATCCATACAACTATAGCAAAATAAAAAATATCTGCATCCACCACTTCATTTTACAGTCAATGAAGACCACCTAATGTTTTTCCAAGCTTCTGTTATTCATTAACGTACTGTACAGTCCAAGTGTTCTAAGATATTGGGATTGTGTTTAATGGCAAGAGTTAATTAATGTACAGTTAGCGGCAAAAGTCCTATCGCCTCACTCAACGCTTCTTCAAGGATAACATAAAGGCTAATAATCGAACAAACACATTCACCATTCAGAATTACATTATTGGGAGGAAAAATCTATAAACTTCTCTGGTTCTCCAATTTATGAGCCTGTAAAGCTTATATTTCCATACTGTTCTTCATGGTGTGGCAGATGTGAAGACAGGACTTTTGCCGCCGACTGTAGAATATATTAAGAGCTTACTAAACGGAAGATTATTGTTACAGAAATGGTACGGTAGTCATGCATTCTACCAAGCTACACATTGTAGATTATGTAGGATTACTCTTTTCCCATCTCAAAGTAGTACACGGCAAACACATTACCACTTTACTGTACCAATGGTAATTCATCAAAATTTGACCCAAATTCTTATTACAAGGATAATTCTTCATTTACTTTACATCTTACATCAGCCAAAATAAAAATTACCATGATAATTATATCCTTCACAATTTGATTAGAAAAAACGATGCACCATACCTGCAGATATTCAGAGATACTTAAATACAGCCTAACTAAACAAAAAATAACATTATATTTTCTATCACAATGGCACACCATAATAATTAACCTCATTGACCTAATGTACTTGCAAAGAGTTACTCAGGCATTTTCCAATCATGGTCAGTAGGCAGAGTACGGTATGTTAAGCGGTAAACTATGCTTAATCAAAACATTAAAAATCATATAGGCTTAATTCAATAAAGCAAAATTAGTACCGGTTAGGGGATTTTTTTTTGTTGGTGAATAGGGAGGTCTCGGATTTCTCCAAACTATGCTAGGAAACAGACACCCTCAATGATACTAATAGATCTATTTAACGGCATAGTTTGGAGGAATCTGTAGCCTTCCAATTTACCAACAAGAAATTCTTCCTTTAATACTTGTATAAGTATATGTAAAATATTAAGGGGGTATATAGCACATGGTTTTGGGTGGTAAATCCTGAGCAAATGATGGTAAATATTGAAAGAATTGCCATTATTGCGTACGGTTTTTCTACCTTCATTACCCACTTATTTAGACCATTCTAAGACTATTTTCTTCTATGGCATTTCCTCCGCAAATGCCCCATTTCCAAGATAGGGCATATTCAAATGGGGCATTTTGAAATTAGCCTGACCTTACCTGACCTTACCTAACCTAACCTAGACCGCATCAGACTACCGGGACCTAACCTGGGCAAACTACCGAGACCTAACCTGGGCAAACTACCGGGAAATAACCATGATAAAGTACAGAAAATTACTGGGGCAAAATACTGGGACCTAGCCGGATCTGGCAACACTGCTACAAAACGGTAATTCTTTCAATAAATACCCAAATGATTCCTCCAAACTATTCCAGGCAACAGGATACCATTATTTTTCTTCATCTGGGTCTGTTTCCTAGCATACTTTGGAGGAACCAATGCACTCCAATCTATCAAAAGTATACTATATATCCCCTTAATAGGATCTGATGAAGCTACCATATTACAAAGACGTGTTGCATTTTATGACATGCATATAAATACTGCAAGCCTCACAAACCATCTTCACTTTCATTGACCCCAGACCATGACCCTGAGCGACCCCTGGGTGGCTTAGGGTATGGCCTCTGGGACACCACAGCACTGCGCATCGCCATCTCAGGAGGATCTCGTCCACTGATCTGCTGACGAAGAAGAAGTCGCTCCTCACCCTGAAGGGATTGGTCAGATGAAGGGCTGGGCTCGGAATCAGTCGCCTCTGAAGCTTCAACACCACCAGACACTGAAGCTCCACCAACACCACCAGGGACTGAAGCTCCACCAACACCACCAGGGACTGAAGCTCCACCAACACCACCAGGGACTGAAGCTCCACCAACACCACCAGGGACTGAAGCTGAATTTCTTGAGTGTCCTCCTCCTCCTCCTACTCCAGCTGGTTTTGTTGTTGTTGTGGTTTGAGGATCTTTGGTGGTGGTGGTGGTACCTTCGGCCCTCTCATCTCTCGAATTTCGACGTATATGACACTGGCCGTGGTTTGCTGGGTTCATATTTCCACACAAATGAACCTTATATACACATAAATGAACCTTAGAAACACACAACTGAACCTTATGTACACACAACAGCTGCCTGGTCTTTGTCTTATCAGAACGGAACAGACATGTATTGAATGTGTACGTCACGAGCACCAACCAACCAACCAACGGAAGAAAGAAATTTACACAGAATCTCCTTATGTTATTGTTGTTGTTGTTGTCGTCACGATCAGCTGGCTGGTATAGTGACGTAATTCCAAAGGGGCGCCCCGTTTAAATATCTGGGGCAGTATTCAAGAACATACTTTTACCCTTTTAACCTCCAACACCCCACAATTCCATAAACCTGCATCTTTCAACACTGGCTGAATGTTTCCTTGAGAATATCTTGAAAGATAAAATTTTACCTTAAGAATTAAGATGAGAACTAGAGGTGATTTCGCGTAAAGGTGATGACACCCCTTTGGACCCGAGCCAATTACCTTTTCTATATCTTCAGCTGTCCTTATTTTTACTTCGTGCTTGCTAACTGCTGTGCCTCCTCCTCTTTGTCTTCTTCACTCATGTGGAAAGTCTTTCTGGCTTATATAGCACAGTCTTCTTCCTTCCTTCTCCCGTTACAGTAAAGAGACTTCACCCCAGCAGGAACCCTCTATACCTAGGCCAATTCATAGCACAACCAAGGCCAATAAGACTAGTCTTATTGGCCTTGAGCACAACAATAGAAAACAATGACATACCGTACTTGACATTCCTGACAATACTGCAATCTCATCAACACAAGCCTCCACCAACACCATTCACGGTTATTTTAGATAACATGCAGTTCACTAAAAGGGAGAAATGCGGCTAGTAAACGTATAGATTACAAGGGTAGACATGTATTATACTATTGGATAGAATTACTCCAAACAGAAGAACACTTTTGATAAGCGACCACAAAAGATAACTACAGTACCAGCCTGCTAATAACTGCTGAATAATACATGACGACCACAAGCTAAAAACGCTGTAAGGCAAGTTTAAAGAGATGTGTAAAAAAGGAGCATTGCCCCCAAACCAAATCCTGCTTAGGGCCTTCAAAAGTTCGACTTATCTTACAGATGCTGTGGAGCAGGATGATAAGAGATAATCACTAGCCTGATCTCTACAGTTTTTATGTTGAGAGAGAGAGAGAGAGAGAGGTGCGTATTCAATCTGAAGGTGCCAAGAGAGATCGAAGTATGTAGACCAGGGAGAGTGATAGAACTTTTGGGATACTATATACTGCATATGCCAACCTAATGAAAGTAAATCTTTTTATCCTAGGAATCTGAAAGAAATAAAAAGATTTTGGAGGTAGAACCTCTAAATACATCGTCCTTAACCAGCTTCCAAGGATGGACAGGACAAAGGGGCTATAACTATGCATTGACATCATTGTAAAGACACAGTTGGTTCCTGTCAGAGAACTAGGGAGAAAAGGCAGAGGGGGAAGTCAGACCATTATTACTTCACGCCTATAATTATGAACCCTGTCTACTCCCATCCACCCTGGCAACTTGGCAATGAGGAAATGTAAAACTAGGATTAAACAAAAGTGTGGTGGAGGGCACTGAGAAGCTTAATGAAAACACAAATTAGACCACCAGCCTTTGAGCCACAGAGGGAGTGTGTGAGCACTTACTATAGTACAATGTTATACCGTACTTCCAGTATACAAATTGATGACCAAATGATAACTGTTGTGCAGTAGTATTAAGCCACTGGGTAGGGCATGACGCATCAAAAAGATGACCTTAGTTAGAGAAAATATTTGTTGAAAGCATCGCATAATTTCTGTTTTAATATACTAAACTGCATTCGATTCATATGTTTTTAATCTGTAATATCCTGATGCAACAATAATATTTACTAATATACTGATAATGATGCAATGGTCTGATACCAAGATACAGCCCCTTGCTAGAACAGCAGCAGCAAGTTATGCATGGGTTGAATTTGCTAGCCAGACAAAGAGAAAAATACCAATGCAGTCGAGAGTCAACAAGACAAACTATGCCAGACATTATTTTATGACAGGAATTACAGTAGGCCCTTCAGCCTCTATAAATATGATGAATGAATTTAGCACTATCCTTTTAACCCAGGCTCAGTAAATCCCTTGATAATGAATAACAGAAAGCTGGGAAAACACTTGGTGGTCTTCAATGAGGGACTGAGTGTAAAATGAAGTGATGGACACAAATATTTATTCATTGTATATCGAGGGTCTACTGTAACTGGAATCTTTTAAAACATGTGCTGTACAGTAATTAAGGATATCATGTGGAAATGAACTGAGATCTGGAAGACCCTGTAGTATGAGAGAGGAGATAAGGAGGAGGGACAGCATGCACAAAAGAAACAGAGGGAAAAGAAGGAAAGGTAAAAAATTGAGAGGGAGCAACTCAGGTACGATGGGGCGCCAAGACCCCAAAAATATTGTCCACATCAGGGCAGGCAAAAAGACATGGTGTATTTTGCCACATTATGAAAGTATGCTTGCTAGTTTTGCCCCTTTATTTCACTGACTACATCAAATAACAGCCTGAAAGGATATACTGATGCCTTATACCATAACCCAAAGCATGGATATACTGTACTTCATGGCTACAAACCTTCTTAGCGATAAATCTTTTCCTACTGCATTGCTTTACCGTACTAGAATGCCAAACATACACTTTGCTGTTCTCAAAGTATTTGCAGTATGTACAAAATCATTTTACTCACAAGGATTAACATCTGCATCATCATATTGGAAGAGGAATCCTTTTGGTGTTATTTTTGGGGAGACAATGTAAAATCTCTTCCTCTCGTATGTCCAAAACAATAGTGTACCAAAATATAAGTTCTAAATGAGTCGGAGTCAATGACAAACAAGTTATTTTTAATGTATTTACACTATTTAAAGTTGCTTACCTTTGATCTCCTCAGCATAATTCTTCAGGTCAATTTTCAAATCTGACATTCCTTTAGATGTGGTTCCCAAGTTGGCAATTTGTGTGTATGTCACTCATAGGAGCTATAATAGCTGTTGTGTTTTGCTACAGCTTCTTTAACTGTCAGAGATCCACTGGAAACAAACACATCACTATCTTTCTTATCAACTACAATCAGCAGTAGATAACTCTTATAAAACCATCTCATTTCATTCCCAGTTAAAAAAAAAAAAAAGTCCAGTAAATGTAAACTACCCTTATGATACTGTGAATGATTTGTGATATTTTAAAAGTTTGCCTGCAGACAATATTAACTCACTCAGGTGTGCCCTGGGATATACAGTAGACAGAATCAGGTTGTTTGACTCTTTCGTGAGGCATAGTTCAGTGGGTGGCTTCCTTGTCTCACAATCACTGGCCTCAGGTTTGATTACAGCACTTGCCCTCATTTATTTTCGTTGACATTGAGAGATTACAGAGATACTGTACTAGCCTTATCCCCAGCATAGTTTGATATGCTTTTCATCACTCAGTTGGCATTGCAAAATAATACGAACTGAGCGAGGAAGAGCCTTTTCTCTGAAGTAGTTTAAAAATACAACCCAGAACTTCTCAAATTCACCCACAACACACTATACACATCCCCCATCATTGATTAGGGTTACTGAACACCTCCATGACCTGGTAAGTTGCATGAGAACTTCAATCCAAAACAGGATACAGTAACAATCCTTTAGAATACAAATGATCAGAGCACCATTGTTATTCTGATCCTTCTACCTTTAATGCTTTGGTATCAGCTAAGAGAGTTAATATCTGATACTCTATTTTCAAGGATTAATGTTAAGTACTTAAACTACGAAGAAAAAGGATGTTAACTAGAACAATAAAATAAAAATATTATGAATAACTTTTAATTTCATTAAGAGTAAAAGCTACAACGATATACAGAAATATAATACAGATGTTCCCATTCATCCCTCAAGGAACCGCCACCATTACGTTATACATTATTCCAATAACAACACAAATGGCAAGTGGGGTCTGCTGTGTCCTGGTGTTCTCCCTCTCTGGCTGACACTTGTGGATATGCGAGGGATGAAGGATGACGGCAGGCAAGGTGATTACCAGTGGTATTTGTGGTTCCGGTGGCTGGCTGTAAATAAAAAGAACCCCTTTGTAATTATCTTTCATAGTTATTACCCAATGAATACCGTAATGATCAGATTGGCTTCCAAAGTCCAGTTCACTTGCCTTGATTCAAAATTTAGTTTCTTTCTCTCCCTGGCAATGATAAACCTTATCCTTGGCATGTTCAAATCCAAAGTGGCACCTATCAAGTACCATTCAGTAACAATGATAATTAGACATTCACTTGAATTTTTTTCAGTCCACAACCTACATCCTTAAACATAGAGACTGTACAGATATGGAAGTCTGGAAGGTTCTTCAATTGCACTAAAAGTCTGACATTGACCAAAGTCATATATTTCACTGTGATGTTTCACTTGAGGATACCGGACTGCAATCATAAAAGAAAGGAGGGCAAGTTGAAGACATTAAAAGGCAGTGACTAGATCCGATGGGGTGCCCAGAACCTTAGCAAAGACCAACCAAGAATTGGTATATGATAGCATTGCATCAGAGGGGCCCAGACTGGTAGTTATTATAGTATGGTAATAATTCTACTGGAGCTGAGAAGAAAAGGTAAATAACATACATAACCTGGATGATCCTTTGAGGCAATAGTGAATTTGGATAAGACTATTTCCTATTTCAAATTAAGAGTACAATTCACCATTCTAACCTACCCGGTAGCTTATAATTTCCACTTTTTCATATTTAACAAGGCAGTCTTTTTTTGTGAGCCAAAAGGAAAGTAACCACCACACTAGAACATGTACAGGCATTGGACAATATTCTTTACTCCCAAGATTATAAAATGATGGAATGAATATCAAAACCACCTGAGCCAAGATAACTACAATGTGATATCTAAATCAGATCTGGAACAACAATGTGAGTGGTAATACAGTCTCGTATGATAATGCTTTATTTTCTAAGGTGGATATAATAAACATACCCAACTTTCCGTAGTTAATAGCATAGAAGAATATCATGGATCCTATGGCCAGCTGTGCGAACGGGGCAATTCCTGTCTTCTTGGGCAAAACATACTGAAAGAAAATACATGAACGTTACAAGCCACCAATTGGTAAGACGAAACACAAGAGGGTTTAAAAAAACAGGCATGACAGAATGGAATAACAATGCAAGATAAAAAAAAAAAGGATAATAAATAAATAAATAAAAATACAAGGGTTGACAAAATGGAATAGCAATACAAAGTAATTTCTAAAGATTCATGTAATCCTATTTGAGCTACAGTCTGGTTTTCTATTGGTTTAAGGCATGCGTACGGATTGTACGCTGTGGAGTTCGTAAAAGCCAATGGGTCCACGTTTGTTAGCATATAGCAGAATCTTCTATGGGTATATGTAAGAAGGGTATATAAAAGGAATGATAGGGTTAGTGTATTACGCTATATAAAAATTTTCTTTGGGTATTTGTTAGTAAGTACACCAAAGGGATGACGGGTATCTGGGGTTAGTGTATGACAGGGTTAACATAATTTTAGAATCTTCCATGGGTAACCGAGGGGTGATGGGGTTAACATATAATAGTAAAATCTTCCATGGGTTACTGTGAGGGATGAAGGATTAACATAATATTAGGATCTTCAATGAGTTACTGTGAAGGATGATAGGGTTAGCGTATGATAGTAAAATCCTTAATGGGTTACTGTATAAGAATAGAATTTTCTATGAGTAACTGTAAGGGACGACAAGATTAACGTATAACATGATAATATTTCATGGATATCTATGAGCGCAGTATGTAAAAGAAATAAAGGGGTTAGAGTATAACAGTTGAGGTCTGGATTGATTGATATTAGGTGCCACAACAGCGAGGTCACATGGCGCCTGAGGAAGACGGTGATTGAGAGGTGGGGCAGTAAGCACAAAAGGTAACAAATGAAAGAAAAAAAAAGAAGAGACAATTGGAGAAGTGAAAGCCCCTTTTAGTCGCTTTTTACGACAAGTATGGATACTAGAGAGGTATTTGTGTTGAGGTCCTAATTCCAACCTTGTGTTGCCATCGCCAGAATGCCCGGGAGGCGGCACTGGGGATGCCCGACACACTACGGCGCGCCAACCAGGAACTCACTTCACCCAGCTTCACCTGAGCCAATGGGGTGTCAGCTGGAAAATAGTAAGGGTTTTAATTTCAGGAATCACATCTCATCGGGTATTTCAGTGGGTAGGCTATACAGTAGACCCTAGATATACAATGAATAAATACTTGTATCCAACACTTCATATTACATTAAGTCCCTCACTGAAGACCACCATGTCTTCCCAGGCTTGTTTTTCATTACCATAGGATATATAGGATATCCTGAGTCTGGTATAACGGATAAAGCAAAATTAATTCATCTTACATTGAGGGTCTACTGTAGCCATACACAATACAGTCATGAAGGTTTTAGTCATTGCAGGGTAAGCAGTCACTGTAATTCTTCATAAACAGTCAGGAATACAGAGAAACAACATAGATGAAAAGTGTCTTAATGTTACAATGGTCCAAAATAGTGGGTAATGATACTAAAATACACAATATAGTGAACGGAGTACTTCTGTACTAATACCATAATTTTATATTACACTTGCTCTTCATAAACACCAACATCTCCTCCAATCACACTGACAAATAACGGGATTAAATTTTAAGTTAATCCGGGTCAGCTGATTCTCTCAACAAACACCATCCAGCAGACGACACCTTACAAATTCTCTTTATACCAGGCACTTACTTAATGATTTTATATTACATTTGCTCTTCCATAACACCAACATCTTCTCCAATCACAATGACAATAAAAAAAATGGGATTAAATTTTAGGTTAGGTAACGTTAGTCCGGTCAGCTGATTCAATAAACATCCAGCAGACGACACCTTAATACAAATTTTGTTAGTCTGGTCTTACAAATTTTAGGTTAGTTAGGTATTACAAAGTTTAGATTATTCCGGTCAGCTGATTTTGCATGTCAGGGGAATGGGGCCGGGGAAATAAGAGCTTATAAATAAATAAACAAATAAACACCACCCAGCAGACGACAACATCTTACAAATTCTCTCATATCAGGTAATTAATGACTTAATATTACACTAGCCATGATTGTATTTCACCCCACACTCTGGTTACCTTTCCCATAGAAGCGGGCTGGGTCGTAAGGGCCATGAACCTTGGGATTATAGTCAACGTGATAGTCTCCAAAACCCATCTTTACAACCGGCCAGACAGTGTATGGACACAGGAACGGTGGAATGCTACCTTTGGCACTCCTCCGCCTGACCTCATAACACATCATTATCTCTTCTATATTTATAACACCAAATAATATTATATTAGTATAACAACTTGAATAATTATTAAAAGATTATAATTTCATTCTATTAATACTTCAAATGTGAACAGTATGTGATATAATTGTGTTCATATGCGTACTACTTTGTTTCCAACTAAGCAGTATGAAAGTACACAAGGAGAAAACATTTGTTTATTGTTTTGCTTTGTGTTTTCATTAACATTTTTAACATAATATTATTAATAATTCATTTAATAATTATTTTCCATACTTAGTAACTATAAAATAAGTACTTAAATTTATATCTATTTCATCAGTAAAATAATTAAATTAATGTTTGCGCATGAAAATGCAACATAATATTGAATATGAATGACATTTATGGAGCAAAAGTTGCAACTGAAAATTATAATTGCCACACTGCACTTGCAAGGGGTTGAAAATATTAAAGCATTTCTAAATATACAAAAAATCGTCAGCCTACTTAAACACTCACTTATAAATACTCATAATAATAGACTTGAATAAAATATATATGTAATTAATCTACAAAAAATATATACTTCAGAGGCTTTAACTATGTCACCAACAAGGAAAAGTGTGATTTAAAATGTAAAGTGTGACAAATTACTATCCATAAAATGAGAATTGCACCTGTATAAAATGATTTTGCATTATCTCCAAAGTAAAAGGTAACTGTTAAAAAAGTTACATTAGGGAGCATTGATCCTAAAAAGCATATACAAAGATATATATGTTAACTTTGTTCAGGAAAACTTTCATTTAACATAGTCTGTATCAGGAAAGCAGAAGGGTACCTGGGAATGCGTAACCTTGTCGTTAATACGAAAACAAAAGCATATGAACAGTAGCAGAGGAAAGGGTGATCAATTTTATTTATAAACGTAATCGCTGAAGAGCTCTGCGATATTGCAATGCAAGATTCAGTTGGGGTCTCATGAATTAAAAAAAAAGTTCAAACTGGGCGGGCGTTTCATTCCGCGTTTCTGCACAGACAAAATCGCATCGAACGCGCAGCAGGGGGAGCTTTGCTGGCTGCTTTGTTTTTCAGGGAATATCTTAAAATGCCTTTGGTTGCCGTTGATTTGCACTAATTTTACTGTGAGAGGTGACGGCGTTGCTAAGGTAAGTCAGTGAGTGGATGCCATAGGTGGGTGCATGCTGAGACGTGGAAAGAAATGAGAAAATGGGAGTTGTTATGAGGGGCTGGGGGTTGCGGGGTCTGGGCGCCCATTTGGGAGGGTCGAGAGTGGGGGTTTTTGTTTTGTCGCGGGAGAACCACAGACCCCGTGGCTCCTTCCCGCCCCTCACCACCCCTACCCCAGCCCCTCACCACCATGCTCACATCCCCGGATCCTACCGCAGCTGGGAGATAGGGCCAGCCCGGGGAGTATATAGGGTTGTGCGCGGGTGGTAGTCGTAGTTACGCAGCAAGTAGAGAGGGACATGGCGCCCTGGCCCCACTCTACCCACCACCCACACTAGTAGCTCCCATCCCACTCCCGGACCAGACCCACATGTTGCCTCCACCTCCACTCCTCCACACTACACTCCCAGCCACTCCCACCACAACTACTCATTCACAACACGAGTAGAGCGAGTCGCCTTAAGTTTCAAACTTGTTTTGGTGCATTCCATTCAATTGGAATTAATTATAATCACACAGGCTGTATTCACCAGCTTGTCATTTTTTCCCTCCCTGAATGTTATTCAGTGTGTAGGGCTGAAGCAAACTGCAGTACTTGCAGTGGTTCCTAGTACAATTCATAGTACAAATTTGTACATTTACCTAACTAGAATTACAAGTGGGAAGGTATAGTAGCAGTGTAAAAATCCATCAACAAGAATATCGCTTGCGAAGCGACGCGTCAGTGTTGTGAGTGAAGGTACTTCATCTTAGCACAGTGGGACTGGTGACAAGTATGAGCGACGCTCATACTGACGAAGAAGAAGTAAGTCAATAGTAGTTTTCAAAATTCTCTTCCATACAGTGTGGTGACGGCTGACCGTCATCTCTCACTGTAAGGTAGAGACATTTTTGCATGTTCTACATTAATGCGGTGATCATTTATGTTGAACTTAATTTTAGGTTCGGAAAGTGTACTACAACACCCAAGTGATTGTAAGCACATGAGAGTGTACCTAACCTGCAATCTTGCTGCCATTAACACAGCCATTTCACACACAGTGATGTAATTTTGTTGTAATTAATGTTGTTGAGCTCGTCACAAATGTTGTAGAAAAAGACGACTAAATTACTATTCATACGAAAAGTGCTATAAAAAAATGTACGAAACACAAGGTGGCAGAATGGTTGAAATCCGAAATCTAACAGTGCCACGTAATTCAAAAGTGTTAAATTCAAAAGCAATTTTCTAAAAATTGGTAAAATTGGCTCGAAGAAATTAAGTGAAAAAAAAATTCTATTGGCAAACGGACGTACAAAATTAAATTGGTTGATGTGTCGAAAAGATATTGGCAGCCGTGAATGTGAGTGGCGTGACTTGGGCAGACTGGTTGTTTGGTCAAGTACAGCTCTTGACAGTTCACCTGTGAATTAAGGAAATCGTCTGTTGTGTGTGAAATGGAGGGCAACTGCATTCTCCAATGTATGCTACAGAAAACATTCCCTACTCTCGTACTGTGTTGGCCAGTTTCCTGACTCTGGTTTAGAGGAATCAGTCACCCTTCAGTTCAGCCACAACAAACGAACCATTAACATTGCCAATCTTCACTTATACGAGTTGTGAACATGAGGAATTCAGTAGTCACTCTTATTTGCAAAGCTCGTAGCAGTTACACTTGTTTTTTGAGACCTGTGTCTTTTCCCTTGAGAAAGTATTCCCGTGTCTGGGAAATAGCCTAGTTGGATAAAATTCTTAAGTTCCTGGTTCTTATTTACCTTGACAGTATAAAGTCATGAGTCAAAATTTAATGTCATGTCTTAGAAATCAGGTCATTCAAGTTAATCTTTATATTTTAAATTTAGGGGACTGCTGTAGATTTTTTATATTATTGTTAGTCATGGTTTCATTCAGCTATTACATAACAATATTTTCTTGTAACTTGTGGATAGGATTGGCAATGTACTCTTTGGTTAATGGAAGAGTTGGCAACAATAACAGGTGTTACTGAATATGTGCACTAATGGGGTTGTAGAGCAAGTGTTTTGATTGTCTGGTCCATGTCCAAACACTAAGTTATAATGCCAGAAGTATTTCAATTTCTTAATCTGTCTTGATAATCAGTAGTAAATTATATAAAGTATCTGAGAAATTATCATTAAATTTTGCAAGGTATAAATTTGTTGCATACTTATTGAAGAACACTTTAAACCTATGTAATTGACTTAAAACCACTTTCTCTTACAATTTCTAGATATTGGTCATGTTTCGTTTATTATATAAAATTCATAAAACAAATACAATCAATCTTTATATATCAAGATGTTATTTTGTCTGGCAATATCAGTGTTTTGACAGGGCCATCAAAATTGAGTATAGAGAGAACATCTGAATAGTTATGATAGGTTTATAAGTATACATAATTTATGTACCTTTTGGGCACCCAGTGAAAGTTGAAGCACATGTTTTTATCCACATTTGATTTTTTATGCCAAAGCTCTTCACACCAATGGCAGCAATATACAGTTTGTGTTCACTCCCTTAGTAGAGTTGTGTTGATAAATGAAATGACAGAAGGACGAATTGAATCCGGGGCCATAATCAAGATCATTCATGGTGTATACGATAGCGTGGTATTGGTATGATGGCTCTGTTGTTTGTCTATGGAGCCGTCTCACTGGTACCATGCCATGGTATACACATAGAATGTTCTTGCATACGGCCCCCGGACTCACCAGGATGGAATTCCAAACACCGTCTGTCTGCCATCTTAGTATTTGAAATTCAGTTCTGATGAGTTTAAATTCAGTCCTTGCCATTCCTTCATTTCATTTATCTCCTTACATCCCAATCATGGTTGTTTGAGGAATGTTATGTTGCTGCCGTTTTGTGAGGAGGTATTTGCTGTCAAGAAAAGATGTGCATAAGTGTCAACATGTACTATATATTAACTGTAAATGCCAAAGATACAGGTACAAAGTGAGTCTAGCTGTAATGTTGTCATGGTGATGATACAGTTTACAAGGTGACACACTCCTACATAAATCATCTTTATAATGTGCAAGTTAGTGTTGGTGTAATATAGGATGTAATGTAAAGATAATACATCAAAATTTTAATTCATCACCAATTTTAATGCAGGTGATAGTAAAAGCAAATCAAAACTCCTCAGAATGTTATGTAAAATGATGAATTACAAATGTAGGAAAGTGTAGCACTGTTGGCCAAGTGCAGGAAATGACATAGTTGGCAGTGATAAGTTAGTACAGTTGCTTGATATTATGTCATGTCTAAACTATCATCCAAAAGTTCTTTGCTTCTGCCTCCACATGCATATTGTCCTGTGTCATTCAGAACTCAATGAAAGTACTGTACTATTGAATCTGTGTAAAAAGACGCACTCCTTGATAATAGGTAATGCTTCACAAAGTAAGAGATTTATATTTTGTAATTGTTGGAAGAGTAATATAGCTTGTGTCCATAAATCTGATTAATTATTTTGTCATATTTGGAAGTCCCAAGGTAGACATTGCAGCTAACTCTACTTTTTGTGATTTAATGTAGTAGTATTTGATCACAGTACTGGTACTGTACTTATGAGTCAGTTACATACTACTACACTTAGCCTACCTTATACGTATGGATATATATTTTGGTTCCTCGGGTAAACAGCAATATTATGTACTGGTAGGTAGTACTGCCAAGGTACACTATAGGTAAACAGGCCTATGATATATGTGAAAGTAATATATTTCTGAGTTTTTGTAGCTAAGTAATTCTACAGTGTAATGTTTGTGTCAGTACTGTATAGTTTCTGATTACCTGAACTATGAGCCTTGTTTTATAATATCTACAGATAAATCAAGGAATTGTGAATTTTATCTTCGATTTGTAGCTTCAGTACTTATTTTTGGGGGGATTACCAGTATGTGTAGGTATATGTTTGGTATTGGATTGATACTATTGTATCACAATAAAGTCAGGTTTCCTGCTTTACTTTTCTCTTTGCTCGGACACTGAAAAGTTATTTGGTGAATTGAAGGAACTGACACTGATAGGAGGTATAAACCTTATAAAATCATCAGTGCCAGTTGCCTAAAGGTCTCAAAACTGTTTTTTCAAGTTCCATATAGAGGGAGTTATGTAGTGGAGGTAACGATAATCTTCATCTTGGAAGTATTCCTAATGCTGAAAACATTAGCTTTAGTTAGACTTAAGTATATACATGAAATATGCCAGGTGCTGTAGCTAGGCCTACATGCTCGGTTGGTTATGGATCAGGAGTTAATGAATAGTTAGTCATGATAGATTGTGGACTATTATATAGATTGTGAGCACTCTCAGGCTGTCATTTGAGATTTAATTATGACACTGGTTCCCACTGGTTAAAATGACCAGTCCCGGTAGGTAGCTGTTTATATCAAAATTTATTCAAGTATGAGTCACTAAGGGACAAAAAAAAAAAAAATGTGTGAGAGACAAGCTGTTCATCGGTTGAGCCTGATTGTGTACTACAGCAGTATATTAGTTTGATAGTGTGTAAGGATCTACAGTCTATACCGTATTACAAAAGGTGGTAAACGTCGGCTATTTGTGGTTACTGTTTACAATTATTATCTGCAGTGGAGAGAGGAATGGGTTACAGATCAGACCACATAAAGAATTTTAGTTTGGTACACTAAACCCTCATTTTACGCTGACTAAGAGCCGATTCCACAGTGGTATTTGTTTGTCAGCTTCGCAACTAACCACACTTGTAAGGCTTCATTATTTTCCAAAATCTGAGTATTCACATTCACAAAATTTATCAACCAGTTAGATAATGATAATCACTGTATAGTTTACTCATCAAATTCATCAAATAGTTCACCCATAAGTCATTAACACGGCTAACACTCTTTCGTTTGCATGCTTACAAACCAATACCAACCACTGTGGAATCGACCCTATGGCTGCAAAGTACTATGGGTAATGAAACCGCATGTAGAGAAATCTTAACACAATGAAAAATAGAAGTCACATTTTTAATGGCATGCAGTATATTGAACTGTTAAACACGTCAGCAAACATTACACAGGGAAATGCCACCTTGTATATGTACTGAACAGTTAATTATATGAATAAGGTGTGTAAATGTGAAACCATGGACTGTATAATGAGGGTTTAATATAACGTGCCACTATGTTTTGCTTTAGTTATGCAGTGTACTAAATTATATACTGCTAGAGAAGGGATTACACAGTCCTTTTAAAATAAATACCTCAGTTGGCCTGTGTGTAACATTAGCCACAAGTCTATTTTGTTTTGTTTTGGGTGAGTAATTTACCGGAATGAATGAAGAAATGCTTACTTCACAGCATTGTCATCATTATGCATTAATTAGTTTATTGTTGTGCACACGTCACTGGATTAGCTGCCACATTCAGGAGAGGCTTATATCTGTGGTGTTAGTGTTTGGTTACATTTCTGGTAACTGGAAAATCTGCTTGTTTTTTTAATAATATTATTAGTGTTCATATTGGCTTGTTGTCATCAGTAACCTTTATGGCATAGCAGATTGCTCATGTATGGGGAGAATATCTTATAACTTGAGAAATTGAGTAGCTACTGATTCCATGAAACATGAAAACCCACCTTGGGTTAATCATTCCAATATTGTACAGTAGGGTTACACATTGCAGAACAGTACAATAAATTTTTTATCCTCTTCTGTACTCTTAAAAATTATATCTTGTCATTAGACCCAAAAACTTTTTCCACCACAGATAGATGATCCTCTGCTGTAGTGTTGCTCTGTAAGGTTTAATGGTAAATTACATGTATTGCAAGGTTGTTAGTCATGTACAGTTGCCAGCTAAGGCTTTGCCCCTTGCACTGACCCATCCATAAGCTCAGAAAATACAGGCATTTAATTAATTACTGGTTAATGCAGTGACATTTGTTTCCTTACAATTATAAAACTGACATTACTACTGTGTTTACCTTTATTTATTTATATATTTTGGTAATCTAGGGAAGGAAAAGGGACAACTTTAGCCAGCGACCGTACATACCGTAATTCATTAGGTATCTGTAAATAAAGTACAGTATTAGTGTACATAATGTTTAACTGTTGTCAAGTGTTCTACACAGTCCTGTATATATATATATATTAAAGCAGTTTTTATTTGAACTTGCTTGTTTATAGATATTACAGAATCACGTGCACAGGTTTTTCCAGTTTTGTATCATCTTTCAGTTTGGCTGCTCTTTCAGTTTGTGAAAGTTTTGCAGGTGGTGGCTTTTGGTGTTTCAGTATTATGATGGTGTTTTCATTTTGTAACTCAGTTTTCCGTTTATTTATTTATTGAATTATTTTCAGTTCATACAGGTGTCTGGGTAATCCTATATTCCTTTATTTTTCTATTCTTGTGTGTGTGTGTTTGTTTTTTTAGTTAAGTTTGTGATGGTTCATAGCCTTAGGTTACTCAGAATGACAAGTCTAGCATTTAGGCATAGGTTGTTTATGGATCCACCCTGTAAAGATACTGTAATCTTTTATAGTGTGTACAGTACATGTACAATTTAGCATTATTAGGATACTGTAGATACTTGTACACTATACTGTATGGTATATAGAATACAGCTTACAGTACATATTTAATTATGGCAGGATGTTGAATGGTGTCATTGCATAACTTGGTCAGCTTCTCACAAAGTTTGCTAGGGCAGTGTGCTGTAATTGCCAGTCATGCATATTTGCCATTGGTTAGCTAGCTTAAGATAGTTCAGTACCAGTATGTATAATAGCTACATTCAGCCCCCATAGCTAGTATTTGCAGGGCTATTTTCATTTGTTCTTTAAGTTAGTTACTGGTATGGTGTGTGTCCCTTGATGTGTCACTATATCAGATAATATCTTTAAAAATGTGTTGCCCTGTTGGTTAATGATATATCGGTGCCAGTAGGAAATACAGTATGGTATATGCCTGTTACGGGGGTAGTATATGTTTGGTACATTGGAGTGCCTTGATTCCTGCAAAGTATGTCAGGAAGCAGAGCCAAATTAACAAAAATAATGGTGGCTTCTTGCCTGGAAGAATTTGGAGGAATAATTTGCTTTGGGTTTATCAACACTACTACCACTTGATGGACATTATGATGGTGTAGGAATGTTATACTAAATTTAGGTAGCATTTAGTTACATAGCTCATTAACTAAAGGCTGTGTAAACCATTATTATTCACTTTTTGGTTCAAAATTTATTTATATATATATATAGTCTCCACTATGCTTTTATTCTTAATTATACAGAATACTGCTCATTTTATTAATTCTGTAAGATTATCAATAAGTTTTTCTTTTGGCAACAGTTTTCTTTTTTAGTTTAGTGTGCTGTTGTGTGCCCTGTATAAATGTCCTTGTGAGTGTTGTGTTTTGAATACTGAAAGATAAAAGTGACTTGTAAGAATGAAGCTTGAAGAACTCAGAATATTTGACAATTGGCCCCAAAACTAAGGAGGCCTTTTTAATGAGCACTGTAAGCAATATGGTAGCAGGTTCAGAGTTAGAAGTTGGGGCACAGTGGTTTGATGAGGCTTACATAAGAAAATGTCATAAATTTTACATGGTTTTTACTTGGTTACATTGTTGCTGTTAAGTAAAATGGCATAACTAATGTACAGTATCATATATAAATTTTGTCTGCTGAATCTTAGAATTGTCAGTCCAAGTATTGGTAAGATCCATTCAAAATTTATGGGGCATTGTGCTCTTTAAGGTTATTACCAAAATCAGTCTTCCAAAATTATGACCATCATGGATGTTTATAATAATTTTTGCAATTTCTTTTGGTGAATGCTTGAAAAAAGAATAAAAAAGGCAGTGTTGATGATATTTACTATTAGTGAATACTATTCAAAGCACAAAAAAACAAAAATTAAGCAGTGTTGGTATTTTGACCTTTCTCAACAGAACTACTACTACTACTTCCAATTGGCCAATAGCATTCCCCTTAATGGATCCTACGGTGAAACAATCCCTCGACCACTATCAAAAGTCGTTCCAAGGTGTGTGCCCTCAGAGCGATGTTTGGCTCACTTATCGTCCCTCCTGTACTATTGTAGTTAGTGGAAGGGTTCTGCCGCCCTTCCGAGACTACTACTCTATCACGTATGAACAAATAACACACGTAGAAGCTGTATCTTGTCTAACCAACAGTATTATCGTATGCTCAAGGATAATTATCACTATTATATTAACCCCCCTTGGATATTATTATTAACATTTTGGAATGTGGAGGCCTTTTGTAATTTTTTTTTTTTTTTTTTTTCCCACAACTTGAAGTGCGATGATGCTTGAGATGCATATATACATAAATCAGCATTAGCATATTGATAAACATATAAATAACTGCTACCACTAAAGGCTCTGGAATGGAAATGACTGAACGAAAGTTGGATGTTGGAGGGCTGAGTATATTGACCCAGTTGGACTTGTGTAATCATTAAATAAGTATACATAATTGTAAACTATAAGAGTTTAGCATCCATGTATGGAGAATGTTGAATTAAGCATGATGGATGGACAGGTGGCTCTCTCTAATATATATATCTTTGACATGGCTGGCATTCTAGCAGTTATTCTGAGGCAGGGAGTGCAAATTTTCGATGTCTGCGAGTATGTTTTCCAACACTGAAATTGAAAATCTTGGTTTTTGCGAACAGAAACCATTGCCATACATTATACATTCCCGTTTCTCCTCAGGGCTATTACAGACAGACATCAGAAATTTACATCAACATCCTTGAAAATAATGCTGAAATGTCCATTGTTGGCTCTGGCTTAAGGTGCTCTTTGGTCTGGGAGGAGGATTTTTCAAAGCAAGTTCTCGTCACTTTACCTTTCATGTCCTCTTAATTCTTTCTCTTTGTAGTTCCACTAATCCAACATTTCCGTTATTTTATTAGGTTCAGTTAAGTATTTCGAATGTGTCGAAGGGCAGATTGAATATCAAGGTTAATTAATAATATTTTTTTCTTTTCTTATTTAAGATCAAATGAAACATGTCAAGTACGGTATATATGTCTTAATTAACCTCAAGTTGTACACTGTATTGTCCTTAATGTTAAAAGTACCTGTCACTGTTCAATACAGTACACATAGAATGTACTACTGTACACACTCTTGCCTTGTGTCTCCAGAGGATGCAATGCGATCATGCACATACTGTACTTAAGACACCCCACAATCATATCTGCATTGAACAAGTCTTAACACAAACTTCACCCTTAGTAGAAGTGCTGACAATATTACTGTATATCCTAGGTCAGGTTAATTTATGACTGGCAAAATGGTTGTATATCTAAATTAGACATCTGTAAGCATTGAGGAGTTATACTTAAATATTGCACCATAACACTGAAAGAGGGGGAGCACAGTATTTCAGTTCAATTAAGGAGAACAGGTTTGAATACTAGGGCAGTCTGTCACATGAATGTATGACGAGCAGTACAAATGTCTCCACTAGATATCTGAAAGCTTTGCACTCTCATCTACATATTGTGTATTTTAAGATGGATAGGAAGGCCAGCATTATTTGGAGTTCAGTACAATTAGTAGGTTGAATTCAAGGCTTATTTTTTATTAATTTTTTCCCCAGTTTCAGCACCCTAGGCAATGTTAGGAATTAACCCAAAAACAAACACAACACATGCAGTACATATTATGAGAGGTGAGGAGGTGTAGTGGTGATTGTAGGACTGTAATTTACACTCTCAATAGATCCCAGTGTATAACAGCATACAGGTGTATATGTTATTTAGACACATAATTTTCACTCATACCCATTTGTAGCCCTACATGGGAATCCAGGTATGAATGAGGTATTTTTTCATTCATTTGTGTGTGTGGGGGGGGGGGAGTGGTGTATGAAGAAAAATGTTGTAATAAATGCACGTGCAATGCGCTAGATAAGGTGGGTGCATGTTACCGAGTCCCAGAATGACAGCTTAACTGGTATTGATCAGCGGAGAGACAGAATTGTATCCCCCACCACCTGAATGAATTAATTTGCATTTGGGGTTAGGGAAGGGGGAGGGAGTCCTTGATGATTTGTATGTGGCAGATGTAAAGAGGACTCCTGCTGGGATTTTTGGTGGTCTTGGTACATGGAAATAATATCTGCTTCTGTCTCTCTCCCTCACACACACACACTCATTCATTCATTCATTCTCTCAGGCTCTCATTCTTATTCATTACCAATAATATTTCCTCATTCATTCTCACAGGCACTTATTCATTCCCTTAATTTTTCCTCATTCATTCATTCATTCAGCATTCATTCTCCTCAGTTTTCCTCGCTCCCTCTCCCTCTCCGCCTGTCTTTTCTGCTCTCCTCGCCTCTCTTTCTCGTTCCAGTACTTTCCTTTCTCATTCACCCTCTCCCTTCCCTTCTCTCTCTCTCTCTTCCTTCCTGCCCTCTATCTTCCCCCCTTTGAACATTCCCCCTTCTCATTTCACTCCACTCCCCCTCCTCATCATTCACCCTCTCCCTTGCCAACCTTGCATTTCTGGCTGGCTCTCCCCCTCCCCTCCGCTGCTGCTGCTGCTGCCTTCTTTCACAGCGCTCCTCCTCCCCTTCCTCTCTTTTCTTATAATTGTTTCCAGGCTTTTCTCCATCCTCAGACCCCTCCTATTTTTCACCCCTCGCCACTGCTGCTGCCGCTGCTCCTCTGCCAAATCCTCCCTCACTCACTCACTCACTCGGAGTTATCCTTCCTATGCAGGTTCACTCTCGCCTGACTCTTTCTCACACCTTGGGTCACTGATCTCTTTCTCGCTCTCTCTCTCTCTCTCTCTCTCTCTCTATCTATCTATCTATCTATCTATCTATCTATCTATCTATATATCTATCTATCTCATTTTGTCAGATTCATTCTCTCACCAAATCTTGTCATTCATTCTCTCACCCATTTTGTCTTACATTCATTCATTTATTCATTCTGCTGTATGTCACTTTTCATTTTCTCATTCTGTCCCTCACGTCTCAAATGACCTTTTGTTCTCCCGTTCTTTGTCTTGCATCTTTCTTTCACACCCATCGTCTCATTCATCCGCCATTCAATTCATTTTCCTTATCTCTCTCATCTCGCCTTCATGCATTCTCTCATCACATCTCTAAAAGTCACACTCATCCTTTCATTTCTCCTCATTCATTTACCATTCATTCTCTGTCTCTCTCTCTCTCTCTCTCTCTCTCATATATCTTTTCAGTGCTCATGTCAGTCCGTCTGTCATTTTTGAAGAACAATTTTATCTCCATGCATGACATGTCCCTCATCCCCTCTCTTCCCTCTCCCTCTCTCTTGTGTCTTCTCACTTACCATCACAAGATCTCCCTCTCGCTCACCTGCAGGCTCTCCCTTCCTTCCTCTTTCATCCTCTCAAGTTCTCCCTTCCTGCCCCTCACCTTCAATAGATCTCCCTACCTCTCCTTTGTCCTCGCAAGATTTCCCTCTCTTCCCCTCTCCCTCCCTCCCCTCTGGCTCCCTCGGTTGCTCTCCCTAGATTATTTTTGAACTTCCCTCACTCCCTAGATTACTCTTACTCTGCTCCCTTCCTTGCTGCTTGCTCTCCCTCGCCCTCTTCCTCCTCCTCCTCCTCCTCCTCCTCCTCCTCCTCCTCCTCCTGCTGTCACCCCACCTTCTCCTCATCTTCCTCCCCTCCCAGATTAATTTATCCCTCCCCTCCTGATTCAGTTCAGTGCCCCCCTTCCTCCCTCCCCCCCCCACACACTCTCTCTCCAATCTTCCCACCCCTTCACTCACCTCCCCTTCTTTCCCTCCCCTCCGTGCTCACCCTCACCCCTCCCCTTCCACCCAATTATAACTTAACCCTTCTCTACTCTCAGCTATTCAACCCCCTATTTCTCTCTCTCTCTCTCTCTCTCCCCTCTCCCTCACCCTTCCCCTCCCTCCCAATGTTCACGCACCCGTCAGTCCATACCTCCCTCCCTCCTCCCCTCACATCATCTTGGGGACCATCATTCAGGGGCTGTCCTCTCCCTTACCTCCCCCTCTCCCTCCCTCCTTACTTCCCCCTCTCTCCTTACCTCCCCCTCTCTCTCCCTCCTTGAATAATATTAATCATTCACTTTTTAGTTTTTATCTCCCTCTCGGCTGCTATGACTGTTGGAGCATTTCATGTGATTTTCTCTCAGGTTATTATTACACTTTGTTCCATCCTTGTCGCTCTGACTTCCTGTCCTTGCTTGTTCTTCATGCATACATACATACAGTCAGTGCCAGATATATTATTATTTCCCCTTGTATGCAGTGGGTGTCAGGTAGCCTTATGTCTCTTACAAATAAATATACAGTCGGCGCTAGATTAATTTTCCTTTCCATGGTACATAATGTCCCTTCCTTAGATGCATAGTCAGGGCAAGATAAATTCTCCCATTTACTGTATCTTAATGTCCTTTATAAACAGACAGTTAGTGCAAGAAAATTTTTCACTTCTGCTGTATCATAAAGTCCCTTAAAAACATACAAACAAACAGAACGAGAAAATTTTTCCCCTGTACAGTAACTTTATGTCCCTTATAACATATAATACAGTCAGTGCAAGTTTAACTTTCCTTCTTCCATATCTTCAATATCCCTTCCTTATTTTATATATATTCCATGACAGATATATTATCCCTATTCTACAGTTGGTTTCAATTAGCTTCATGTCCCATACTTTTACGTACAGTCTAACTAATTTCCCCTGGTCTAAATGAAGTCTGTCAGTCAGCTTAATGTCTCAATTTTACCTGGGTACAGTCAAGTGTCAGGATATATTTCCCCATTTTACAGTCGGGTTCAACTTGATATTCCCTTACCTACAGGTAATTGATACCCCATAGATTACAGTCAGTGTAAGCTGGTTGTTCTTCTGTCTACAGTTAATGTCAGCTTAAATGTCATTATATGCACAGTCGGTGTGTGTCAGTTTAGTATGCTTTAGTGTACAATTAGTGTGTGTCAGTTTAGTGTATGGTCAGTGTGTGTGTGTATAGTGTTATTTAGTGAACAGTCTTTGTGTGTCTGTATAGCATTCTATAGTACAGTATACAGTCGGTGTGTGTATGTGTGTGTGTATAGTGATGCTTAGTGTATGGGTCAGTGTGTATGTGTATGGTGTTCTTCAGTGTATGGTCAGTACTGGTTTAGTATCCTTCATTTTCCATGCACTGGCAACCTGATGTCCCCCTTGTATGGAATCGGTGGCAGCTCTTCTCCAGTTTCATTGTTCAACTCTTCCCTTCTTTCCTCTTATACTCTTCTTTCTCCTCACCCTCACCAACCCCATCCTAATTTTCTTAAATCTTCCCCTCTGTTATCACTGTCTTTTCTTACCATTATCCATTTATTCCTCCCTCTCAACTTGGCGTCTTTCTCCGGTGTGCTCTCCTTCCCTCCTTCCTTCCTCTCCCTCGTTCACCCTTAATGTCGTCCCGGCCCTCTCCCTTCTTACTGTCCCCTATCCTATCTCCCTAATGATCTCTTCCTTCCTAGCCTCGCCTCTCTCACTCTCCCTCTCCCCTTTCTCAATATTCTTCCCCTCTCCCTCCAAAAGCTTTCTCCCCCTACCCTCCCCAACTTTTGCCTGTTCTCCCCTCTAGTCTCCCTCCTACTCAACCTTCCCCTTCACCTCCCCAACTTTTCTCTTCACTCCCCTCTTTCCTCCCTCTCTTCCCTCCCTCCTTCCCCTCACCCTCTCCCTCTGCCTGCTTTTATATTTCAAGTCTGGATGTGAGAGATTATGACGGTGGGCAGGAAGGACCCTGGGACTGTTGCTGTAGTGTTGGGTTGGCAATATTTAGTTCTTGAAGCACCATCGTCTACACTCCCGCCCTCATACACATACATACATGCATACATAGTAAGCCTTATTCACTTGTCTACATATATACAACAAACTCATAGTACTTTTTCAGGGAATGAGTCAAACATATATACATACATGCATTCATAGTAAGCTTTATTCATTTGTGTACATATATACAGCAAGTGTTAGTGTATTTTCAGGAAATGAGGAAAACTTTCTGCAATACTCAGAGGATTAGGAGATTATTTTTTACCCCCTCTAGTGCAAGCTGTTAGTGTTAGAGTATATATTGAAGAACAGGTAGCTCTTTCACTCATTATAATTCTGATATTTGATGATGTTTGTAAATGTTAACTTTAGAATGAGCTGATGTCTCAATTAGCACATGATTGTAACAGTAAAATTTAGGTTTGTCAGTACAGTGTTTTTATGTTAACTAGATTAATTAAATTAAATTTACTGTATTACTGGTTATTAATTAACATAGATAAATTTTTGTTATATGATTATCTATAATATATAGAGAGGATCATTTGTGAAGTTTGGTGTAAGACTTGTTCTGCTGAGTTGAATGTTATGATGAATAAAAATATGAATAAATTTTGTGGACTTTAAAATTATTGCTCTACTTCAAGGCTACTGTTTGGTTAATTAATGGTACTTTTTGATGAGTACCTTGCCTTTGCTTCATGAATATTGGCTTGGTCTAAATAGATAATATGTCTTTACTCTCTTTATCATTTGTATATTATTCATTCCTCTTCTGCATGCTAAAGATTTACTTGCATGTTGATTGAGAATTATTTATGTATGATGTGCATGATTGCTTATTTGCTTATCCACAATTTGCATAAATTATGTTTTTTTACATTCCAGAAATGATGAGAACAGACATTCTTCAGTATAATGCTATGCTACTGGCATGGCTTCCATTTTGCTGTGACACTGACCGCTGGGAAAGGCAATGTGATATCGCGTCGATGCTGTTGAAGCTAACGAGAGTCGGGAGGGAAACAGAGAAAGGGTGGGCGACTAGATATGAACTAGGAAGGGACAGGAAGACAGGCAGGGCGAGGGGGGAGGAGGGGATCTGAGTATCAAACAGAGAGGGTCCAACCAGCTACTGCGGTGCTACACTAACCTAGAGAGACGTATAGGATCAGAGAGAGGTGGTGGTGGTGTGTGTGTGCGTGCCTCCTGATGCTCCTCCAGTACGAGTTGTGTGGGTGGGCCTGACACCCTCCCTCTGTTGCAGGTGTGTAGGCATAAAGGCGCCATGGACTTCACAATGAACATGATCGACAATGGTCGGGGGGGCATACCTGCGACCCAGGCAGCTGCGGTGGCTGCCATGGGGGGTCAGGTGGCATACCAGGCTCATGCTGTCAGTGTGACGCCCACGGTGAGCCAGCAGCAACAACAACAACAACAACAACAACAGCAGCAGCAGCCACCACCACCCCCACCACAGCAGCAGCAGCGTGGCACTCTGCATGACAGTGATGGAGGGGCAGGGTTGGCAGGGGAAAGCAAGGTTCAGGAGCTCACCAAGGACGACTCCCAGGGAGCCTTCACGCCCCCACCCAGGGTGTCGTCCGTGGCGTCTCACGAGAGTCGAATTGAGAAGGGAACAGATACGACAGACTTTGAGCCTCTTATTAAGGTTGAGATTAGGGGGGGACTACCAGGGCTCAACACAGGCGAAAAGGACAAAAACAGTGTCGTGCAGTTGCACTTCAACAGTGTCAACGAGGTGTTGCATTACTTTTCCCAGCGGTCAGTACCACAGCACATTGATGCCTTCAATCTTCTCACCAATCCAGACCTGGTGCGCAATATCAACCCCGACCTGGTGCGCAACCACTTCCTGTACGTGCCCAACCCTCAGGAGGGGGTGCGGGTAGCGTCCAACGGTTACAGCTCGGGCGGGTCCAATTCTGCCCAGACTCCTCCTGCACAGGGAGGGTCGGCGACATCCCCAGTGGTGGTGAAGCCGGGTTCCAGCAGCAGTGGTGGATACACCAAGCAGGCAGACAACAGAAGGAGGGAGTCTGGACAGGGTACTGTTACTCCGGGAGCCATCATACCCAGACCGGGAATTGATACTTCTGGAGCTTCTTTTGTTTGTTGGATTTGTGGGTTAGACATGCAGAAATCACTGCAGTTTGAGGAGCACATGGTGGACCAACATAGTGTGGACAAGCCATACAGATGTGACGACTGTGGTGTCACATTCAAGAGGAAGGCACACTTGGATCGTCATCGTCGGATTCACCTGCCCACACGGCCCTACCAGTGTGCCGTGTGTGGTAAGGGCTTCACCCGAAATGAGCATGTGCGCCGTCACTCCTTCACCCATTCAGGGGAGAAGCCTTACCACTGCCCGACGTGCAACAAGACTTTCTCACGGCGGGAGCACCTGACCAAGCACCTGCTGAGTCACACCAAACCAGGACCTCACAGTCCAACACCCGGCCATCCACACACACCAGGTGAGTATGAGTACATGACTTCACCTGCGGACTCACCCAACCCTCCTCAGTCACAGCTTGGGGCAGGCATAGCCAATTCTGCGTTAGCCATCACGTCTTCCCTGGGTGGTGCCGCCCAGATATCATCCAGTTTGTTGCATGCAGCTGTGCCGCAGCTGTTGCCGCCCTCCACTACTCACACTACCATCAAGCACCCACAGCCACATCATCGCCTGGCTACTCACCACTCTCAAGGTACCACAGTTTCCATCACAGACACCAACGCATTACTCATCTTTAGCATCATCCTCATGTCTCACATTTCCCTGGTTCATTGCTCAAGCCTTTGAGAGGCCCTAAGAAGTAAAGATCATGCAATTGTAAATTATCTTCGCATTTACAAGGGTGTAGTGTAGATAAAAGCTTTCTGTAGCAGTGGTAGTACTGTATTATCTTCAAGTAATCCTCATGTATCTTAGCAATTTAGCTAATCCCTTTGAAGAACTCTCATGCATTGTAGCCCTTCAACTAACCCAACTAACTTATCAAATATTACGTCCCCAAAGAAGTTTGGACTCCTCCTGCAAGCAGCAAAAAAGGTATGGATTTTTTCAAGACTCTTAGTCACTGCCTTGTTAACATTCAGAACTCACTGTATAAATTTACTTTACATTAAATAAAATAGCACTGACTAAGAGTCTTTAGTATATTATTTGGTGATGTTAGAGGGTGCAAGATATAAACATGATTTTTTAAGCTTGTTTACATTTTTTTTTGTGCATTTGGTAAGTATATGTTGTGTGTAATACGAGTTAAAGAAAGTATACCCCGTTTGGTGAAGAACTCTTGTTTACAGTGTTTTTATATTGCCACTCTTACTGTGATGAAGTTACATTTGGCATTCATTGCCTGACCGTATGACATTGTTAACTCTCACTCTGACTTTGCCTTTGAAACAGCACCAATGAAATGCTGTCAACAAATGGGGTTCCTCAGATGGGTTTAGTTTAGCTTTTGCCATCACTTTGTACAGTTACACACATACTATTCCCTAAGGACTTCTGGACACATTTTGGCATCCCACCTTAATGTATCTTGTGACTTGACAATCAGGATCACTCATTCCTACTCAGTGTTTAGTTGCACACACAATGATCCTATTGTTCCCTGACATCCTTCCCTTATCTGATTTGACATACAAGGCTCTACCATTCTTACTAAGTGTCTCCTAATAGTTCCAAGTATGTATCCTATAATTATGGCCGGGTACTTTTTAATATTTCTTGAACCTTTTCCATTCTACTTATATTACAACACCCTCTTGATACTTGGATCACTTTCTCCGATGTTGTCCCCACTATTCAGTTGCTGGTGCCCTTGCTTTCCTGTTTTTGTCCAGTTCACACCTACCTCCATATCTGAATCCACCAATTTCAATTTTTTTGTTTTCTCTCTCCAATGACAGACTTATTTTTAAAATTGAATCATTCCCGACCATTGCATTTTGTAAGTCAGTGCTTTATGGTCCTCCTGAGATCAATCAGTTTGGAGGAATCAGTAGCCCACAAGTTATTGTAGATCAATTTCCTCCATTAAGGGACTGGTGTGTATTCACTTTTACATGACAAAGGGGGTAGTATACTTTTCTGGATTTTGGTGACAACAGTCTCTCCAAACTATGGTAAGAAACAAACATAGTCAACTAAATATCAAGACAGCCTGTTTTTTTTGTTTTTTTAATAGTTTGGAGGAATTTCTTGCCTTCAAATTTGACACTAGTATACCCCCCACCCCTAACATATGTTGTTTACCCATATCCAAAATAGCACAATTCATTACATTTTTCATTGAATCTGTGTGTACATTTTTATACAGGTCTCAATTTTTTATACATAAACAGACATTTCCTTGCACTTATATAGTAGACCCTCTAACATCTTATGGAAATTGCACAGCTGTATTAGTATTAAGGAAATTAGATATATCAGTGAAGCCTAGTAGAGTGTAGAAGGTAAGCATAACGTAATCAGTGACAGCTGTTTGTTTATGTTTGAGAAAGTATGGTACAATTTACATGTGATTGACTTGTGCATTTGACAAACTTCAGGCAAAAACTTCAACCCATTCATTACAACAATCAAACTTTCCCTTGGAGAGTGTCACATAATTATAGAGGGTTGGAACTGCAGTTCTCACTACACTACACTGCCCTATAACATAACATTGTGTACTGCAGTCAGTGTTTCTGTAGGTCAAGGTAAAGGTTCACAGCTGATATTAAAGGCTAACCATGATTGGTTTAATCTCGCCACCGACAGACCAGGAGTCATCATCAGCCAATCAGATGCAAGGTAATAATATTAGTTGTGGACATTTACAGTCAACCTATAGAAATTGGCATCTTATTAATCAATTTTAAGTTTACACTGACTAGTTTTCCAAAATTACTGAAGTTTTTTACATGAGGCTGAAGTTTTATGCAACACATCTTGATGTATTATGGTATGGGGATTACCCTGACAATTATTTTTAGGTGAAAGTGACACTAACAGAGATGGGACCAAAGCCCACATTGGCAAGACACTGTTACATCTTGATTGTGGTTAATTTTTAAAAATTTAAAAGTTGTCAGTCTGTGTGGGGTTTAAGTACTGTACCAACTCTGACAAAGATCTTTCTCCTAAAAAAAGCAAACAACATCTTGGTGTGGATATCTTGGGCATGCTGTCTTGTTATATCCATCTGTACACTATTTGCATACAGCTAAATGAATGTAATTATATATATAGTTTGATGAAAGTAAAGATCATTGAGTCAAATAGTAGAACTTATCAACTTTAGAGATTAGGAAGAAATAGGGGTGAGTCACTTTCAGCTATTTTAATGGTTACACTGCTCGCTCCACCTTATCCAATGGCATATTGTCATTGGTGTTTGTATTACACTGGGTTGCAGCATGTAATCATCTTCTGTTTTCTTGATGATCCTTACATATATTGCTATATATCTGTGTGAGGTGGAGAGGGTGCAGTGTAAATATCAAAATGGTGGAAGTTATCAGCCTATCATCATTCATTTTCATGGGTCTCTACACAGCTGAAAGATTAACCCATGGAATATAGTGATGATTATACATATATATAGCCCTATATTGATGTATGTGTTTAATAAATGACATAAAATATTGCTGTTAAATCCAAACTCTGACAATATGCAAATCGTCAGTTCAATTTTTGTGAGTGTCTTGTCTGTCTGTCTCAGTTTGAAGAAATCAGTTGCCTCCAATTTAAGGATAATATATTGTCTTCCTTATGGAAGTGATATACTTTTGGCACATTAGAGTCTCCCTATTTCTCCAAACTGTGCCTGGAAACAGGACCAGATAAACTAAATGAAGGTGACTTGTTCATTGGAATAGTTTGGAAGAGTAGGTTACTCCAAGCTTGCCCTCACTGTACCACCATCTTAAGGGGGAAGTATAGAGTTGGTAAATCGGGAGCAACTGATCTTTCCAAAACTATTCCAAGCAACAGGACACCATTATATTTGTTCATCTGGTACTGTTTCCTGGCATACTTTGGGGGAATCAAGGCACTTTAATTTACCAAAATGGTATCTTCTTGAAATTATTGTCTGAACATCACTGTTTGTCTTCTGAAGTCTATGTCTGATATTCTACTGTAGTTGTGCATGTTGTGATGATGAAAGTACTGTAGTTTAATCCTTCCATAGCACTCTAAGCAGTCAGATTGGTGAAAGTTTATCCACTGTTACAACAAGAATCCCACTGGATTTATTTTCCGTGTGACTGATGGTGAAGGTTTTGTTTGCTTTTCAACTGGTGGAATTGAAGTACAGGCTGTATCAAATCAATATGAAGTTTAAGGGAGTAAGATTGTTTGCAGTGTAACAGTCAGACTTGGTCACAGGAACTTTACCAACTCTGACTCCACTCATAAATTGATAACTCCATATCCCTGGTCTTTACCTATCACAACATATAGAAAAATTGTCTCTGTCCATAAACTTTTGAAGAAAATAAAATAACAAATTGCAAATGGTCTCGCCAAAGCCAAATTATAGGTGATGAAAAGCAGATGAAAACTCAACTCAGTCAAATAATTCAGAGAAGTACTGTAGTCTGTTGTGGGAAATTGGAGGGCAAACTGATCCCTCTGAACTATGTCAGGAAACAGAATCCCACCATATGAGCCTATGGAATGTGTTTTATAGCAGAATTTGGAGGGCTAAATAAACTCCAATTTCCCCCACAACAAGTTAATTATTCCATCAAACTCAACTCTAGTGGATGTGACACCTAAATCTGACTGTACAGTATTGTTGCTTTTTATTGTAGTTTACATTGATATACTTGCTTATGTCTAGTCTTGCCTGTGTGGAATTGAATATCTGGGGTAATAATAATGTTATATTATGTAAAAGTTACCTTGTCTTATTACAGTATATTGCACTTACATTCACATCTTATGGCATTTTAAGGATATATAATTATAGTGTGTAGATATACATTTTAGTTTTAATATGCAGTATTATAATTATACAGTAAGTTGATAATTGCTAATAGTATAGTTGTTTATCATATATCATAGTTGTGTTATTCAGCAAGTTATGATGTTTGCTAATATTACAGGTATTTAACATTCTAAATATGATGGAAATAGAGTGGTGAAAAGCCCTCACCTTGTAGTCTTAACTCTCACAACATTCAGAAGCTTGAACTAAGGCATGTAGTTTTTTACGAGAATACACACTACTATATCTCCCCTTGTGAACTCAAAATGTCATATTGTTTTAATTTCATGTGTACCAGAAGGTACTTGAAGGATATTTTGCCATATTGCTGAAACCTCTTAGTTTTGGGGTGTTGCTAGTCATATTACTTTTCTGGTTTTATCATCAGATGGTTTGGGTTCAGATGTAAAAAAAAAAATATATATTTTTTATCAAGCAACTTGAAGATGGATGGGATATAATTTAGCTTATTTGTATGTGGTTGTACTGCATTTCTTTCCCTTCAAGAGCACTGTTATTTGGCTTAATGATAAAGAAACATTCATAAGGATACCCTGTGTGAAAACACAGTGGAGGGGGAGGAGGGGCATTTGAGACCAAAAGACGTGTGTAAGGATAGAGTGGACTTTAATCTTGTCTTACCATGGCCACCCTAGGTTGGTGTTGGGGGTGTTCCTGGTAGGGAGCAAGACATCAGTGATATTGATTGCTTGAAGGAAGAGATTGTGGTTGTTGCAGTAGGTCCTTAATATAATGCAAATATATTTAACACTTGGCATTCAACACAGACTCAGTGGATGACTTAGCCATTGTGGTAATGGATAACAGAAGCCTGGGTAAACATTTAGTGGTCTTCAATGAAGAATTGAGTGGGAAATGAAGTACTGGATGCAAGTATATATTTGTGTTATATCAGAGGTTTACTGTAATAGATTGTGGTGGAATGAGTTCACTGTGATAAAAAAAAAAAGAGAGAGAGAGAGAGAGAAGAATGAGTATTAAGAATTATTTTTATTAGATGGAATGAGACTTTCCATATGACACTATACTATATACTGGACAATTTTCCTTCCACCTCTCTCTATGTTTGGTTTTTTGCTCTCCCTGTGTTAGACCATTTTTATCCTTACCTACAGTCTTTTAAGGACAGACCGGTATGTTACCATTTCCATATCTCGTCTTAATCCTTTTCCATCACATTTTCACTACACTACCTTCTCCCGTCCCTCGCCGTGCTGCTGTTACCCGCCCCCGGTTCCCTCCCTGTCATAACCCCCACCTCCCCCATTGTTGCTGTCTTCTTTCCCCTCCTCAATCCCTCATTTGCTGCACTTACCCTCTCCCTACCTCCTCTTCCCATTCAGCCCCCCTTTCTTATCCCCCTTCTGTGCCTCATGTCTCCCTCCTCTACTTTCTTTACCCTTTCTCCACCTCCCCTTCCCTTCAACCCCTCCCACCTGCTCTTAGATTCTAGTTTCTCCCCCTCCACATTCCTTCCTTTGCTTTCTTTACCCTTTCCTCCCACCTCCCCTTCCCTTCACATTCTTTCCTTTACTTTCATTACCCTTTCCCCCACCCCCCCTTTCCTTTAACCTCCCCCTCTGTTCTCCCTCCTTTGCTTTCCTTCCCTTCGTCTCTTCCCCCCTCCCTCCTTCCCAGACTTTCCTTTCCCCCTCCCCAACATGTCGTTACTTCTTGAACCCCCAATGGTCCCCTTCTCCTCCCATATCTCCCCTTGTCATTCTCTCACACACACTTGTCTTGTTCAGGTGCGATGGCCTGAAAACTAACTTGAAAGAGGTACAACTGTCCCTTCATGTATAGATTGCTATACATATTAATTTTAAAGAGAACTTGACCAGAGTGTAGCATGGTCATGGAAAGATATATCTACTGCATTGATTGAGTACACTGATGGAAGCACAGTTGGAAGTGTCATTTGTCGCTGGAGGAGATGGAGAGATGATTACAGCAAGCAATGAGGAAATAACAGGGAAAGAGGGGAGAGTCAAAGAGATGAAATTTGCAGATTGTGTTGTATGAAAGACTTGCTTGAAATACCTATTACAATACATTATTGACTTGTTTTAACTTCTGTTGCCAAGTAGGGTGAAGTGACTGGATTATAAGAGTTAGTCACGTTTAACACATTAAGCCAATAAAAATTGCTTTTTTAAATCAAGTTATGTGTATCACATGAATATTATATTTACTTGTAATTAAGAATATATTTTAACAAGGTGGAGGTATAGTACTTTGATAGAACACACAAATGTTAAATGGTTATAGCCACAGCATAGACTAGTTCAAGCTTCCAAGGTTTGGCTGTACTGTGTTAGATATTATGTGCATAAGATATATAGGCTATAGTGCCTATTAAAAATTTGTATGTAAGATTTTGAAATCTGTGGATAAAATAATTTAGTTCAACTGATCATTGTTATAGCTGAAGCTTGTTTCATAAATGCCTAGTCCCAATATGAACAATAGAGAGGCAACAGTATTGTATAGTACAGTAGAGATCTATTGGTAAGAAAATGACTTTTATTTATATTATAAACATTGTTACTTTGGCAGGTTTGTCGACAACACTGCTGCTGCAGGCGACTGACCAGAGTGGACGACTAGTGACCATCAACCCACAAGGGACGGGGTCATCTGTACCCACATCAGTAGTGACAACTACTTCCAATTCCCACCACTCTAGCCAAGGCACCAGTGGACTTGGCGGTGGTGGCACCTCAGGAGGTTCCACCAGGGGACTCAACCAGCACGGGGAACCAGTCCCTCGCCCGTACCAGTGCGGCGTTTGTGGCAAGTCTTTCATCCGCAACGAGCACCTGCGGCGTCACGTGCTGACTCACTCTGGGGAGAAGCCCCATGCCTGCAGTACCTGTGGCAAGGCCTTCTCACGCCGTGAACACCTCACAAAGCACATGCGCTCTCACATCAAGGTGAACAATGTCAGCTCGGCCCAGTCCAACTCTCAACCTAGCCATGGTACCATTCAGGTTGGTGGTGTGTCCAGTGTGGCTGCTCCCCAGGTCACTGCATCAGTCGCTCAGACTGCCACAGTATCACTGCCAACACCTACTGTGGTCGCCACCAGTAATGCCCACCAACAACCTCCACCTCACGGAGTGACACACACTCTAGCTGGCACTCATGGCACTCCTGTTGCCCACGCTGCTCACCTGCCACCTGGAACACACTACCTTCCAATGTTTGGTCTCTTGGCTGAGGTGGTGTGAGTTGCTGACACTCACTAATAACATGGCAGCCTCTGGTAGCTTACTGATGCCGGCAGCACGGACAGGCACCTCTTGTGCACTCTGACCCTGACCACATCTTGACCTACCTACACCTGAGTTGGTGCTGGGCCTAGTGACCTAACCTTGCAGTCCAAGCCAGATAGATCCTTATCAGGCTGGGGCGAGTGTGGTGCTGAATGATGCAAGCTGTAGGTATTGTTGTGCCATGATCTCCCTATAGCTGTGAGCACTAGAGTTTTTCTCCGTTGCTGCTAGTATTTACTGGGCCAAATTTTACTTGGCCTATAATAGGTATGTGTCAGTCACCCCATGTCATCAACTGTCTGACCCTTATCACATTCCAATCCCTTTCTTGTTGTCTCTTTGGCTACACTTTATTAAGAAAAATAAATATTTATCAGATCACCATCTTAAGAATGTGTGTAAACAATTTTATTATTATGTAAATTTTGTACTGCAATTTAATTAATGCACTCCTATGTACTTAGGGAATTGTAAAATTTTAAGAAAAAAAACTATTTTTTTCCCCGGTATATAATTACATGAAAGTGTTCCTGCTCCCTGCCAAAGCCTGAAAGTTGGATTCCAAGGGACAGCAGTTGCGTCCTCCCTCTAACGTGACGGCAGCTCAACTTGGTGACTGCACACGAGCCATTTGTTTCTCTTTAAAGTAAATTGTCCATGTATGTTGACAACATGGACATTGTTTGGAAACCAACTTGTCTGTGCATAGACCACGTTGATGTATTTTAATGTAACTTGTAAAAAAGAGTATGTTTTAATTGTAAATTGACATCTGTAATTATTTTTAGGAGCTTTCTTCACTTGCTTGACTGTAGTTGTTTGAAAGGTATTTCCTACCTAGATATTGAAGCTTTGTGTTAGATTTTGCTGCCACACAAAGCAGACAGAGATTATTTTCTTGTCCAAAGTTATCAGTTCAAAACCAATGGCCGAGAATATATTTTTCTCTGCATTGTATGGAAATGCAGTCTTAAATTAAATTAACTGATTTGGTACAAACCCCCATGAAGAAGTAGAAAATTTGCTTTCATTTGACAAAGGTGCTCAAGTGATTGATAACTTTGGAACTAATTTTAATTTGTAGTTAGCACTAAAGGAGATCTGATTGTCTCTTAAGTGAGAGGTCAAATTATGGCAATCACAGTTCATCATAAACAATGGTTTGAAATATTTGTTCTGTCCATAAGCATTTAGTGATGTTATTGAGCTTTTATAATGGGCAGTATGTTGCTATTTAGTGTGGATTTTATTACTGACTTTAACCCAAGCAGCCGTTTTTACAGTTGTCACCGGATGTGAGAGAGGTTGCTCCCTGACCTTCCTCTTCTGTTGTTGTTGTTGTTGTTATTGTGTGTGTTTGTATTTGTCACTAGAAAATACATTTACATTCAAAACATATGAAAAAGAACCTCACAGAATGATGAGGGTTGGAAATCATCATCTTAACATTTGAAAACAAATGTAAAAACGGATGTTATTGTTTGACCTTGCCAAGATTGACTCCAGTTGTACAGTAGAGTTGCTGTTGCCAGCATTCCTTACTTTTTGGGTTTTGTTGTGAAAACTTATTATTATTATTCTAGTTTCATTTGGTTGAAGGGGCATTTGATTAATTCGTGACAGTGAGAACTCGTACAGTAGTTTGTTAAGCTTAATCGGGGAAAGAAATTTTAGAAGTAGTGGAGGCTACTGATTCCTCTAAACTTTGCCTAGAAACAGACTAGCATTGTATACCCATTGATGGTCTTTTTTATGCCACAGTTTAGAAGAACCTGCTGCCTTCTATTCACTTATATCATCTAAGTCCCTTAATTGAAGCACAGCCTTCTGAAGACATCCAAAGTGCTGCTGAAAGTTGAGTGTGTAGGAAGGGTTAAAATTGTATGTTAAACCTAGTTGTTTTCACCTACAAGTAATTCTTTGGCTGAGTGGAAAAAGAGCAAATGACAAAAGACAAAGATTATTATTACTATTGCATTGTATTACAGTGAGCCATTGTACTGGTTATCATCATAATAATGGCCCTTGAATTATTGATACAATGGCTAACATGTTTCTCTCCCCTCCATTGGCTCTCTAACCATTCTGACAGAGCATTTAGTGGCTAGGTGTTTACACAAAGCTACACCTCAATTTTTAACAGCACAGGCAGATCAAGACATATTATTTTTTGATAAGAGAAGTATATGCGTTTTGCAAATTAACTATAGCTTGTTTTATTTGAAAACCAGTTGTTGTCATTCTCACGAAAGCAATATGCTAGGACTAATATATATATACTTTATGTATGATCTGTGTCAAGCTGGTTGACACACAATGGACAGCACCCGTGTCCTTCCTGACTTAACCAATTTATTCTCAAGTTGACTTGTTGTATCTACAAACTGACTGAATATTATTAGGTGAAGGATTCCTATGCTTTGTAATTTGCAGACTTTTCCTTTCACAAAAAAATGCCTTTAAAAGCTTTCAGTAACATCCTAATAATGTAGTTCCCTTCAAGGGATACTGATAATAGCATAAGGTCCACTTGTAAGATCCGTATTGTACAGTCTCGAAACATATAAAATTATTTTTTCATTCTTTATAATTGATTTTAAGAGAAGTTAAAGAAATTCTGATGTAAAGTGTAGGTGCTGTGGTAGCCTAGTGCTGCCAGTCATAACTGATGTCCACAGTATTTAATGTAGTCGGTGTGTTTGGCATCTGTTACCTTTACATTGACCCAAAGTACATAAAGAAAACTGTGTGTTAGTAGTTGTTCGGGAAACTTGTGAGGGGAGATTGCAGCTTAAAACCTATTATAATTATTATTATTGTGTACAGAAAACTGCACTTAATGGAACAACAAAGTCCTCTCACTTTTATAAACTCATTGTCTTTGGTAGTAACTAGTACTTAAACTTTTGAATAACGTAGAATAGCAACTCCTTTGTTAAGGTTTGTCAGTCACCTAGGAGGGCTAGTTTAGTCAAGGATTAAGTACAGTTTTCAGTATACTCCTGTTAAGTTTGTTCACCATTGTTCATATACCAGTTGCTATCACCTCAAGAAATGCATGCTTGCGAGTTACCAGATACACAGTTGAACAGTTCCCAGGTTTTGTTTTATGTCAAACCAGCATCATCAATCAGTCAGCCACTCACGCTCCCCCTCCTCCTCCTCCTCCTCCTCCTCTCATTAGTTTTCTTGGATGCATAATTTTTACATGAAATTCTGTGTGTGGAAGAGTACAAATTTTTGACGACCAAGTTCTTCAGTGTCAATTGCCGGGTCTGGACTGTTTTCCTGAAGCATGCATATATATATATAATACAGTAAATATATTCTATCTATTCAAACAGATTGGAGCTTCTTGTTTGGTTTGTCGAGACTTCTATTTTTGCGTTGCCCCATAACCTTGCATGTCAAGTCATGAGGTAAATTTTCACGTTTCTTGACCTAAACACAAAAAAAACAAAAAACAAAGATAAAAAAATATTCTGTATTCTATCCCTTTATTTTAATATTATAATCTTCTGATGAGTTAATTGGCTGTTCTCTATTTACTTATTACAAAATCAAAATTACACTGTTGTACATTGTAAGAGCTCGAGAAGAATGGAAGTTTATGAGGTCTTGCAGATTACTAACAGTCCATGAGCAAATCCCTCCAGAGGTGATACAGTCAGAGGTTTGGGGTCCCCAGGCAATGTCATTTTTCTATTTTGTGTGTCTGAAAACAAAAATGTATAAAAAAATAGTCAAAAACAGAGTTAAATTCCTGAATCGTGCACATACTTCATTTTGAAGTCATAGGTTGCTAAGTTCTGGATTCATCTCTTACTTCAAAATAGTGTGTTATGAAAGTATGGTTTTTCAGAATGTATATATAGTAATGAAATTGTAGCCATGAGTAAAATGCGTGTTTTGTCGTTGTGAATGTGTTTGAGGATCTTAATCCCTGATTATATCACATTGACTTAGGCCTTGAGGTATTGAGTCAGCAACCGTGTGAAGTTTTGCATATGAATAATGAGACAAAGACAAAAGTAAACAAATTTTATTGTATTACTTTAAAGACTTCAAATAAAACAGAGGAAGTATATTTACTTGTATTAGTATCCCAGCAGTATTGATTTTGCCATACTGCGTGTCATGTTTTAATGCCTGGAACACTACAGCTGAAAATGGGTTTAATACAAATTATTGTAAGTTTAATGTGTCAAACACCACCTGTAAAATCAAATGGTCTAGTTGAATATAATGTGGTGCACTAGTGGGTGCATTTAATTTTATGTTGCTATTTTTTCTATCAGAAACAGTACAGTACTTGAACATGTTTATACTGTACCACCATAGCTTTTAAAAGATGGTTCTATAATCCACTTCTAAGTACTGTACAAACATAACTACCATATGCCATAAAATAAGTCCCTACCATGATGTTTTGAGTTTAACTTTACAGTACAGTACAGTACAGGGAGGTGAAGACAATGCAAAGTCATCCATCACCTCTAGCATATTTGAAGATGCCAGTGGAATGACCAGTATTCTTGCTGAAAATAAAGGTATAATCAGTTTTATTAACAACTGTATGAAAAATAGAAAAGAATTAGATGGAGCTCTTGCTAAATAACTGTAGTGAGTGAAAACACCAGTGAGAAGGTATACAGTGAGTATGAGTAAAACAAACAGGTTCTAGAATGACCCATACATACACACCAGAGAAGCTAAACAAAGGTTTTACTGTTTAATGTTTCCTCCCATGTGAAGAACAGAAAATGTAATTTTCCTTGAATTTTCATCCCTTTAAATCTACAAATGCAAACAAGAATAATATTTAAAGAGAAATAGATAAAAAAATATATATATATATAATCAAAGACAAACCGAGTGAGAGAGGCAGTGGAGAAGGGTGGCTCAGAAAGGGAAGGGGAGAGGGTAGGTAGGAATGAGGGAGAGCAGCAAGGGAAGGGAGAGGGAAGACAGAGGGCTGGGAGAGGGGAGAAAGATAAGTTTGTGAGGAGGAAGGGGAGGGGATGTAAAGAAGAGAGGGCTGGCAAGGGTACGCCGGAGCAGAGGGGTATTAGAGTGAAGGAAGAGACCCTGCAAGGACAAGGGGAAGGGTGAGGCGCGCTCATGAGGGGAAGGGCTGGCTGGTGGCGGTGAGGGGACAGGAAGGGTTGAAGAGGGGAGAGGGAACCAGGCTGAAGCAGGGATGGATGCTTGATGGATGCAAAGGGGGAGGTGCTAGGGTGGCAATGGTTTGTGTGCTGCTGTGGCTCTACAACCTGTAATAATGAACGCTGCAAATACTGTTACATATGTGAAGCTTAATCAAAGTGATAACCCTTTGTTGCAAACTTTTTTTTTCTTTATTGGTTTTCCGTAGCACCAGAATACAATAGGAGAAAAATACTGCATATAAATATATATTGTGTGTATGTAAGTACAGTATGAGTGTGTAAATTAAAGTACCTTTACTACATTGTATTCCCGTATACTTCAACTTGAGGATAAAGTAAAGAAGTGTCTTGTGTTAATAATAATTTAATTACAAATCATATACACTCACTTATTTCTGTACACTAACTCTTAACATTTAAGTCAATTTTGTGAATACACCACTACATAATGTTCTAATGTACAATACAGTATACTGTATAATGAAGGTACAAATGTACAAGCTGACACAGTACTGTACCTCAACACATGACACAGCACAGAATCCAATCAATACAGTGGTTTCACAAGTTAACATAACTCATTCATTTTCTATGTCTTCATGAAGGACTAACCAATTTTTCCACAAGCTGAAATTTACTCCCATAAGACCGTACCATACACATACATAATAATAGACTTTCCCACTTATCCTTTTTTTGGGAAGGACATTTCATAGAAGAAGCGGAAACATCCCGCCATTCCCACAGCACAAAGGATGAGTGTGGAGCCAAACAGCACTTTGTCCACTGGCCCTCCCTTCAAGTGGATTGGGACGTTGTTTTGTTTCTGAGTGTGAGAGAAAGTAGAAATGATGGTGGCGTTCTATGATGCCAATGATATCTCACCTTTACTTCACTACCTTCATGTGTGGATTGAGATGATGATGATTTGTTTCTGAGTGTGAAAGGAAAAAATGATGCTATAGTATGGCATCTTTACCTTACTGCCTTCTTGTGTGAAATGGGATGTTTTTGTGTTGTTTCTGAGTGTGAGAGAGAGAATAGAAATGATGGTGCTTTATGATGACAATGAAAACTCACTTTTACCTCATTGAGTGGACTGGGATGTTGGGATGTATATACTGTATATACTGTCTGTACCTACAATACACTATCTTTTACTTATGTGTTAATATATAGGAAAAAATGTAATAATGAACTATAAAAAAGAAGGGGGGGAATTGGGGACTTAGGTACCTACAGTATGGGTATCATGAATTTGCACACTGTAAAAAAAATTCACAAGAATGGTAAAGTTTTAACCATTTTTCCCCCATTATCTAATATTGGGTTGGGGGCTCAGGTAACTATGAGTGAAATGATGACAAAAATATCCCAGAATTGTAGTATTAGAGGGAATTGTTTTGTATGTCTGTTTCTTCTTATGAGGAAACCAGTGACAGGTGGAAGTTCAAGCTGAATATACTGAGAGCAGCCAAAGTTAATATCTAGAAAGTACAGTTCAGAATTATGTACTCAAAAACATCACAAATCACATTCACACTCAAATAATACAACAATCTGATTCTGAAGTTTGTTAATCATCAAGCAGACTTTCAACACAATTAAATTTCAATACACTACAGTATGTACTTTCCATACCTAAGGAGCACCATACACATATTATTCTATTATGTTCCATATCTACCACACTTCATTCACTCTCCCCTCTCATTAGACTTCCCCCACCACACATATTTCACACAGGGGATGATATTTCACATTTCACACCACCCCATTCTTACGGTCCTCTTTCATGTCACAGTTCCCCCATAGAGAAGCACCGTACTGGCTGTAGGAATGCAGGCAATACAATACTTAACCTTCTGAGTACCAGTGGCTTATCCTCAATTGAATAAAAATGCAGATGGTTATGATAAAATGTTGAATGAATTTACTAAGACAAGAGTCAATGTAAGTACTTTTAAACTCAGTATGTCTGTTATTGCTTTATGGTTAACAAAATTATCCAAAGTCAAAAGAATATGGAAAATAACACAGGTCCTCAAAAGATTGAAAGTTTTTAACTCTTTTCTGTCACCAACTACACAGTGTCACACTATCACAAAGTTCCGATCATATAACAATAATACCGGTAAATTCAGTGTCATTCCCGTACAGTACAGCATTCATCTATAGTTCAGATTAATAAATATTTCAATTCACTCAGTCCAGATTAATACTGTACATAGTTTAATTAATTTAGTCCAGATTAATACATATTTTAATTAATTTAGTCCAGATAAATACATATTTTAATTAATTTAGTCCTGATTAATACATATTTTAATTCATTTAGTTCTGTACTCACCTGGAACATTTTCATCTTCTGCAGGAGTGCCTCAGGGACAGAACTCATGCGGCCTGCCCCCTCCTCCTTCGGGAAAGTGGTGCCGGCGAGGTAGGTGATGGCGGGCTCCTCCACGGCAGCACCCAGTTTCTTTCCCAAATAAACACAACACCACAGTCAATAACAACAAACTACATCAACAACTTCATGCTCACTGGTACTGTATAAATTTTGTGGTGTATCTTCAGCCAATAATGCAGTATAAATATTCATAGTATCTAGGATTTTTTACGATAACAGATTTTAATTAGTATCAGAATATTGTTTTGGGTTTTAGATATACAGGGTGTCAGGGTGCGGCCCGAAACGCCGGCCCGGTCCAGGTTAGGTTAGATTATGTTGGGTTGAGTTAGGTTAGGTTAGGTTATATCACGTAATTACAACATATCTTGTATTATATTTTAGGTATTACTACAGAAGTACTGTGTTTTTGGCTAGGTGTTACCACATCCGGCTAGGTCCCGGGAATTTGCCCCGGTCACGTTATGATCGTTTGCACTGGTTATATCCCGGTAGTTTGCCCAGGTTAGGTCCCGGTAGTATGCTGTGGTGTAGGTTAGGTTAGGTCACTCTAATTTCCAAATTATGTTTGTAAAACGGGACTTATCTAGAAATGGGGCATCTTCGAGAGAACACCATAGATTAAAAGTGTCTTAGAATGGTCCAAAATAGTGGGTAATGATACTAAAATATACAATATAGTGAACCCAGTACTTCTTTAAATTTACCATATTTCATATATATATATATACAGTACATCATTATTTAAATAAAGCATTTTGGTGTGACTCAGACTACACAGAAAAAAAAAAAAAAGTAATCTGACCGCTAAAAATTCTAACCGTGACCGAAACTGCTGCAACCTTGTTGAGATAATTTGACCTCAAAAATAATAATCCATGGCCAATTAAACCCCAAATAACATTCCCCACAATATTTGCCCATCGATTCTACCTCAGCAAAAAAAAAAAAAAAAAAAAATAGGTCATCTTTCGTACGCATGCACAATCTACCCTTATTAATAAACAAACACATGTTTAAAATAATCATTATTTACACTCACAGGTGGTGTCTGCACTGGTGAGAAGCCAAGACGTCCAGTAACACTATTCCTCTGGTAATTCATGGCTGCTGGTGGTAGTATCCGTCCGGTTCTGGTAGACTGGGTGTTGTTATGGTGATCAGCTGTTGTTTTGGTTTGGGGGAAGGAGGGATACGGGGTTATTCAATTTCTAGGCCTATATATTTTTTCCCCCAATTTTTAGGTCTATACATATATTTTTTATTATTTCTAGGCCTATATATTTTTTCAATTTCTAGGCCTATTTATAAATATATATATATTTCCAATTTCTAGACTTATATATATTTTTAATTTTTCGGCCTATATATATATATATATATTTTTTTTTTTTTGTGCGGGTATATTGAATTTTAAGGTCTCATTTTTATTATTTATTGTATATGTCTTTATAATGCCAGAATTTGGAATATAAGGTCTTGTTGTTATATACCGTAATTTTTTTAGGCCGGGTTAACTGAGTTTGAAGGCCTTACTATAGTGTGTGTATATACTGTATATTATAATTAGTGTATGGTTACTGGGTTTTAAAGCTTTTTTTTTTTGTTTACAAAGCTGTGCATTGTTTTAGTGCATGCATACTGAACTTCATGGTGTTATTATTTTTAATCAACCAGTAGCAGATGATATGTGCATATTTTTTTATTTATTATTATTATTATTTTTTTTTTTTATTAGATGAATACAATGGTTGAGGTCGGTTCAGTTAACATACTTGGACTTGAGCCAAACGATATTACAGCGAGATAACAGCTAGGAACAATATTGTCGCCAACTAAAGGTAAATTTAGTTAGATATTACTGACTTACTGAAACTGACTCGATTGTGGGAATGAATTTGACTTGAGCTTGGCCACAGAGGTCATGAGACGTATTGCCCGGGTCACAAGAGGTCGCTACACATCCACACCCTGATTGCGGGTATTAAGGATTGTTGATTAAGGATACAAGAAGACCGCTCTAGGCCTGAAAGACCCTGTATATACGGTAGGGCGAGGGAGAAGGTGATAAAAGAGGTGGGACAGTAAATACGTACGAAGGAAACAGAAGGAAAGGAGGGACAGAGAGAAGATGATAGAGAGATTGGACAGTAAACACGAAGGAAACAGAAGGAAAGGAGGGACACAAAAGAGAAGGTGATAGTGAGGTGGGACAGCAAGCACGAAGGAAACAGAAGGAAAGGAGGGACAGATAGAAGGTGATAGAGAGGTGGGACAGCAAGCAAGGAGAGAACACATACACACACACACACACATAGAGCAAGATACAGAACACACACACACACACACAGGTTTGGTTTAGCCTGCCTTGCACACCGTTAATTGAAATGCAGAGATAAGATCGAACCCCGCTGAGCTGGAATGAAATAAACAAAAAACAGGAACGTTTCTACCAAGTTATTGTTGTGCTTGGAGCTTTGTTTGTTGGGAGGGAAAATTGTTTGTATGGCGGGAATATTGTTTGTTTGGCGGGAATATCGTTTGTTTGGCGGGAATGATGTTTGTTTGGCGGGAATATTGTTTGTTTGGCGGGAAAATGGTTTGCTTGGCGGGAATGTTGTTTGTTTGGCGGGAATGTTGTTTGTTTGGCGGGAAAATTGTTTGTTTGGCGGGAATGTTGTTTATTTGGCGGGAAAATTGTTTGTTTGGCGGGAATGTTGTTTGTTTGGCGGGAATATTGTTTGTTTGGCGGGAATATTGTTTGCGTGGCGGGAATGTTGTTTATTTGGCGGGAATGTTGTGTATTTGGCGGGAAAATTGTTTGTTTGGCGGGAATTTTGTTTGTTTGGCGGGAATGTTGTGTATTTGGCGGGAATATAGTTTAATTGGAAAATTTTATGAGTGAAAATTTAATGGCGGGAATATTGCAAGGCGGGAAAATTGTTTGTTTGGCAGAAATGTTATTTGTTTGGCGGGAATATTGGCTTTAGGCGGGAATATTGGCTTTATGGTGGGCTTTTTTTTTTTGGCGGGAATATTGGTTTTAGGCGGGAATATTGGTTTTATGGCGGGCTTTTTTTGGCGGGAATACTTTTCTTATGGCGGGAATATTTTTTTTATGGCGAGAATATTGGTTATATGGCGGGAATATTTTATTATGTCGGGTATGTTTTTTTTATGTCGGGAATAATGGTTATTTGGCAGGAATATTTTTTTTATGGCGGGAAAATTATATGACTGGAATATTTTTTTATGGTGGGAATATTTTTTTTTTTTATTGGCGAGAATATTGTAGTACTAACTCCTTTCAATCCACCAACAAGAACTTAAATTCATATGAACATTCTCCATGATAATAATTACAGGGATTCACACACGAGAAATAATGGCCTACCAACACCTGCCCCCCCACAAACCCCGTCTAGACTCAGCTACCCCTCCCTTCCCGCCACCCCTCCTCCTACCCTCTCTCTCTCTCTCTCTCTCCATTCCCCCTCCCCCCCTTCTCTAGGCTCTGCTACCCCTCCCTTCCAGCCACCCCACCTCCTACTCTCTCTCTCTCTCTCTCCATTCCCCCTCCCCCCCCCCCTCCTCTAGGCTCTGCTACCCCTCCTTTCCCTCTACTCCTCCTCCTACTCTCTCTCTCTCTCTCTCTCTCTCTCTCTCTAGGCTCAGCTACCCCTCCCTTCCCTCTACTCCTCCTCCTACTCTCTCTCTCTCTCTCCAATCCCCCTCCCCCCCCCCCCCTCATAGGCTACAGGTGGTGGTAAAGTGTAGTGTAGTGAATCGCGTGTTGTGGGGGCTAAAGTGTGTGTGTGTGTGTTTTTTTTTCGTTGATTTTTTGTGTGATCGTTTCTTGTGTGTGTGTTCGGTGATTTTTTTATGTCTGTGTGTGTGTTCGTTAATTTTGTGTGTGTGTGTTCGGTGATTTTGTGTGTGTGTTCTTTCGTTGATTTTTTTTATGTATGTGTGTGTGCGTTATCAGGGTGAAAATATATCTATTTCCTACAAACTATGCCACGAAACAGACTGTAGTGTGTATGTGTGCCCTCATGATTGTGTGTGTGTGTGTGTCCTCATGATGGTTTGTGTGTGTGTGTGTCCCAGCAACCGCATGCTTCAGATCTCGGGCTTCGATCGAGGCCACCGAGAGTCTCGCTGAGCTGGAATGAAATAAACAAAAAACAACAACGTTTCTACTAAGTTATTGTTGTGCTTGGAGCTTTGTTTGTTGGGAGGCCTCCATAGACTATCATTCATGCCTGCGCAAACTAGACGACTGTGCAATCATTTAAATATGCCACACACTAGCAAGAAGACTGAGCAGTCACCACACATTATCATGCATCACTATACAAGCGTGTGATAGACGAAAAGCTTGTTGGATATGGTTCAGTCATTTGCGCAAACCATCAATCACACCCACACACGACGGTTATGCCTGTAAAACCACTCAGTTACACCAAATCCTATAGAAGAGTCTCATGGCAATAATTATAGACTGAAATATATAGTTGAGAAAAAAGAAAAGAGATATAAATCAACAAATAAAAACTTGACAAAGCTTGTGAAATCGAGACCAAATTTTCACGACACCAATTAATATATAAACAATTAAATGTAAATGTTTAAACTTCTTAGTGATAATAATAATAGATTGAAATATATGGTAGAGAATGAAGTAAAGAAACCAAATTATCTGTGAGCAAGATAAAAATGAACCAGCGATTCTTAAAGTTCACAGATAACTGAAGGTGAATTTGATTTTGTTTAGTTATAATAGTAGATTGAAAATGATTCGCTGGGAAGGAAATTAAAAAAATATTAATAATAATATCGTGTGTAAAATTAACCTAAAGAGAAATTAAATAGAGAAATGAACCAGCGATTCTCAAGTGATTTTTTCACAATCCGACTTTACAAACAGTTTAAGGTGAATGTGAATCTTTTTAGTCATAGTAGTAGATTAAATGTGAAAAAAGTTGGGAAGGAAGTGAAGAAACCAAAATTAATTATCTGTGAAATGAAGAAGGTTTGATTCAGGAAAAGAGAAATGAATGATCAGTGAATCTTAAAGTTATTATTTCACTACCCCATACTTTACAAACAATATAAAGGTGAATGTGAAACGTCTTAGTGATAATGATAGACTGATGAAAATTTATGTGAAGGAAGGAAAGAAATAAACATCGCAATTGAAATTTATCAGGAACGAGGAAGGAGGATGAAGACGAATTGAATCATCTTTATCCAACCCAAACAGCTCACGGTAAGTTATGTACAGTCACGAGTCATAATAAGTATCCACCAGGTCTGCAGCTTTGAATAATAAATAGCCTAATGGAGTATTAATTTAACCAGCCGCAGCAAATATGTATGTATGTATGTAATATGTATGAAACAGGAAAAATAGTGTTGTCATTCGTATGTGTGTATATATGTACTGTTGGCCACAAAAATTCTTACACACGCTGTTGTTTTCGATGGTTTACAACATAATTATAGAGAATATAAAACTACTTAGCCTAATTGCAACACAACTTTATTAATTATTAGGCTTGTTGTTTTATAATCACCGAGCCACTTGGTAGACCATTCATTGCAGTACTTCCAGAATATTGTGATCATCTCTTTCCATATAGCCTGTGTAAGAATTCCTGTGGCCAACCTTACTGTATGTCAGATGATTCCAAACAACAACAACAACAACTGGATACTTATGATGGCTCGTGACAATAATTAAATGTTTTGAGTAGATATCAGTGTTTATCAAAAGTAAGATATTAGCTGTGTAAATCTTGTGTGTAATTTTTCTTCGTATGCATTATCGTTTCACACACACACACACACACACCGTAAGAAATGATAGTAGTTGAGGAGGATATAATGCCTTTATTTTTATTATTATATTTATCGTGTCGATAATACACCAATTCCCTTCTACAGTATGTAATATTATGTAAGAGCTTTGATACATTTTCAAGTATAAGCCAATTCTCTCTCTCTCTTTCTCTCTCTCTCTCTCTCTCTCTCTCTCTCTCTCTCTCTCTCTCAGTTATAAGTTGCAGATAAGTAGGCCTACAGTGTGTGTGTGTGTGTGTGTCAGTCAGCACCCTCTTGCTAGCTCAAGAAACTGATTCGACACAGGTGGATGAGTGTGTGTTACCCTGTTTAACCCTCGTGACCATGGTAGTGAGGGTGAGTTGGCTGGGAGAGAGTGGATACAAATAGGCTACACCTGCTTGGTCTCAACTGTATTAGGCTATACTATTGACCACGAGAATTCATAAACCCGCCTCTTGTTTTCGAAGGTTTACAATATATGGAAGATGTAATAGACTACGTAACTGCAATACAACATTTTTAATATTTATGTTTGTTGTTGTCTTGCTAATCACAGAGTCACTTGGTAGACCATTCATTGCAATACAACATCATTATTTTTAGGTTTGTTGTTTTGCTAATCAACGAGTCATTTGGTAGTCCATTCATTGCAATACAACAATATTATTAGATTTGTTTTGCAATCACAGAGTCACTTGGTAGACCATTAATTCATTGCAATACAACAATATCATGAGGTTTGTTGTTTTGCAATCACAGAGTCACTTAGTAGACCATTCATTGTAGTACTTTCAGAATAATGACCTTGGCCAACCGTACTTACCTACTATTAGTTATGTGAATATTGAATGTAAATTGTATTGGATTGTATTTAATTTACCTAAAGAAATTAGGCTATATGAAATAGTAGGTACATTTTTGCTATAGGTTAAAACAAATGGAGAGGTTAATAACTCTGAAGATGGTGAAATGAAGGAGAAGGATACACACACACACACAACAACAATCTTTCTCTCGACACACAAACACACATACACATACACTGCAACACTCTTTCTCTCTCAACACACACACTGCAACACTCTCCCTCAACCCACACACACTGCAACACTCTCTCTCTCTCTACACACACACACACACTGTACTATACTATACTATACTATACTATTCTACACACACACACACACACTGCAACACTCTCTCTCTCTCTCTCTCTCTCTCTCTCTCTCTCTCTCTCTACACACACACACTGTACTATACTGTAACTCTTGCTTCCCATTCTCTCCCACACGTGCACTTAAGGGATTTGTGAAGTAACTGGTAAATATCAAACTACCGATTCTCCCAGACTTCATGTATTGCCAAAGTGGCCTGCCTTCCATACACAAATATTCTCTCGTTTTTTCTTTACATTTTACATCAATTCCTCTTTTTGCAATGTGGTTATGGGTGTGTTTTGCATTGTTTGAAATGAATCTGTGTACTATCCAAGACAAAAGTGGTGTCGTTAAATTTGGTGGAAACATATGGTAAAGAGCTAACCATACTGGGCATAGACGTTAATGTGGTGGGGATTTCATTATGATTCACGGGTCATATTAAATCATCGGACAAGACAGCGACACGACTTTTGTCTTTGATAGTACGGTTGGCCACAGAAATTCTTACACAGGCTATAATTATGGAAAGAGAGGTCCTTATTCTGGACGTACTGCAATGAATGGGTCTACCAAGTGACTCAGTGGCTGTAAAACAACAAGCCTAATAATAATGTATTGCAGTTAGGCTATATAGTCTGACATTTTCTATATGTTGTAAACCCTCGAAAACAACAGTGTGTTCACGAATTCTTGTACAGTAAACCCTTATTATCCACTTGGTTTGTGGGTGTGTAATGTACAGTCGGCAGCATAAGTTCGCTTCATTTCCACCTGTGTATGTATTAGCTATAGTGATGTTGTAATACAATTTTAATGCAGAGATGACAGATATAGTTCTCATATGGTAAATTACGTATGTATGTTGTTGGAATAAAAACTGATTCAGAATGGAACTATCTGGTCATATTAACACTATTAAGTACAGTCGGCGGCAAATGTCCTGTCGCTACATCTGCCAAGTCATGAAGTAAGTATGGAAATGTAAGCTTCACGGGTTCGTAAACTGAAAAAAACAAACAGATAAGAATATTAATTTACACCCTGGATGTGGTATTTCTGAATGGTGAATGTGTTTATTCGATGATTAACCTTTATGTTATCTTTGAAGACGTGCTGAGTGAGGCGACACGACTTTTGCCGCCGACTGTACATGTGATGGACGCGAATTTATGCTGTCGGCTGTACAAAGGGGGTTTCCTGTGCACAGATTCATTACAAGTAGAGATTTGATTGATTGATATTAGGCGCCGCAACAGCGAGGTCATATGGCGCCCGGGGAAAAAAGGAATTAAGAGGTGGGACAGTCAGCAGAAAAAGGACATTTGGGGAAGTGAAAGCCAATATTAGTCACATTTTACATTTTACATTTTACACTTTACAAACAGTACAATACACACACATAACTCCAGTGAAAAAAAAAGAGGTGATTACTGTATTTGGAAATCCTAAGTGTTCAATCGATAACTATTTATATATATACCGGTATATAATTTATAGATCCCATGTTTCCCATAGAAGAAGTAGGCTATCGATAATGAGAAAGATTAATTGATGTGACGCTGACATAAAAATCAATTTGAATTAGTTATTGGTATTGTTCCATCTTGTGTAAAATAAATAGTTTAATTTTACGTATAATTTTTTTGTATATTCTTGCCAACAGATAGACAAACAAAACATGATACCCTAACTTGATCCCATCTGTATATATATAAACAAAGGACGATAGGCACTCGGTTGATCATTTTTGTATGTCAACAGAAAGACAATAGACACGAGTTTCATCTCATCTGTGTATATATAAAAACAAAAAATAGACACTCGCTTGATCCCTTTCTGTATACATACACATTGGCCCAATATTTATGTAAAAAAACAATAAAAAAAAATAAAAAAAACAATAGACACTCGCTTGATCTCTTCTGTGTATAAAAATAAGAGGAATTAAGGCCAGCAAGTTTGACGAGCGAATGTAGAATTGGACAGGAATGTGATATGAGGTATGAGTATGTAAGTGGGAATGAGTGAGTAGCCTAGGTGGAGAGAGAAGAGAAGGGAGTGGAAGTGGAGGAAAGTGGAGAGAAAAGAGGAGGAAAGTGGAGGTGGAGGAAAGTGGAGAGAGAAGAGGAGGAAGTGGGGTGAGAAGAGGAGAAATTGGAGGTGAAGGAAAGTGGAGAGAGAAGTGGAGGAAATTGGGAGAGAAGAGGAGGAAGTGGAGTGGAGATGGAGGGAGGTGGAGAGAGATAGGGGGTTTTGAGGATGGAGGGATGTGGAAAGAGGGGAGGAGGAAGTGGGGAGAGAAGAGGAGAGGAGATGGAGGACAATGGAGAGAGAATGGGGGAAAGTGGAGAGAAAAGAGGAGAGAGTGGAGAGAAAAGTAGGGTGGAGATGGAGGAAAATGGAGAGAGAAAGTGTAACGAAGGAGGGGAAGAGGAAAAAGTAGAGAGAGAAAGGAGGGATAAAAGAGAAAGTGAAGAGAGAAGGGGGTGATAAAGGAGGATGTAATATATAGAGATGGAGAGAGAAAAATGGAGGAAGAAATGGGGAAAGTGGAGAGAAAAGGATGGAGACAAGTGTTGGGGATGGAGGAAAGTGGAGAGACGAAAGGGGAGGGGGGTAGTGTGGATAGAGATCAAGGGGGTGAGATAGGTATGAGGGGGGGGGAGGAACTAGGGTTTAATGGGGAAAAGGAGGTAGTGTTGTGTTATGTTATATTATGTTGTGTTATGTTGTTATTCTATTGTTGTTGTGTTATGTTATGTGTTGTGTCATTCTGTTGTTGTTGTTGTGTTATGTTTTGTGTTGTGTTATTGTTGTTGTGTTGTGTTGCTTCATTCTGTTGTTGTTGTTTTATGTGTTTTGTCATTCTGTTGTTGTTGTGTCATTATGTTGTTGTTGTTGTGTTGTGTATGCATTAAGTTGTGTTGCATTGTGCTGAGCTAAACTAATTTGTGTTGAGATATATTTTTCTGTGTCTTGTTTACAAATGAGATGTGTGTTGTGGATGTGTTGCTGTGTTTTTCTTGCATGTGTTATTTTGTTGTTGTGCAGTGTGTGTTTGTGTTGCGTTACAAAGTCCCTTATTGCATATGATGTGTTGTGTTGTGGATAAGAAACGAAAGTGTGTGTGTGTGTAGTTTTCATGTGTATGTATGTGTAGTTTTCATATGTGTGTGTGTGTGTGTGTAGTTTCATATGTGTGTGTGTGTGTGTGTAGTTTTCATATGTGTTTGTGTGTGTGTAGTTTTAATATGTGTGTGTGTGTAGTTTTCATGTGTATGTATGTGTAGTTTTCATATGTGTGCGTGTGTGTGTGTGTGTGTAGTTTTCATATGTATATGTGTATGTGTGTGCGTAGTTTTCATATGTGTGTGTGTATATAGTTTTCATAAGTGTGTGTGTGTGTGTAGTTTACATATGTGTGTGTAGTTTTTATGTGTGTGTGTATATAATTCTCATATTTGTGTGTGTGTGTTCTATAATTATCAAGTTATGCAATGCACTGAACTAAAATATGTTTCAAATATCAAAATATAGCTTTAATTTTTATCTTTTTACAATAGGTACTCTCAAGCTTATGTTATGTTGTGTTGTTGTTGTGGTAAAAAATTATCAAGTTATGAAATAGACTGAACTTATATTATACTGTATTTCCAAATTTCATAATATAGCCTTGATAATAATTTTTTTTACAATACAGTCGCGAAATATAAAAACAAAAAACAAACAAACGATTTTTTAATATTATTGTTTTTTCACAGTACAATTACTAAATAAACAAACCCAAAAAAATTTACTTTAATATTTTTCTTTACGTACGGTACTATCGCGAAATAAACAACAATCTATATATATTTTTTTTTTACAGTTGAATCGTAAAATAAACAAAGAAACAAATATTACATTATTTATTTATACACACAAAAAAAAAATTTACATTAACGCTTTGAAAACTAAAATTTATGAAAGGCGTGGATTGAAATCTTGGTTTAAAATTCGTAAATTATTGGAGGGTTACTGAATCCTCCTCACACACACACACACACACACACACACACACACACTCACACTCTTAGGCTACACTTACCCATCCATCCTACCACTGCACACACACACACACACACACACACACACACACACACACTTACTTACCCAGCCATCCTACCACTGCACACATACACACACACACACACACACACACACACACACACACATACACAAACAGCCATCTTACAACTGCACACACACACACACACACACACACACACACACACACACACACACACAGATGAATAATATTATGTCACAAGATTATTCATTCCGTTCACAAAAATATATATATAAACAAACTCAGTAATATAAAGATTGTTTTGTTTTTGTTATTGATAATTTTTTCGCTAGTGTATCACGGTACACAATAAATAGATAAATAAATAAATAGATAAATAAATAAATAGATAAACTGATATAAAGTCAATTTTTTCTGCGTGTGTATTACGGTGCTCAAAAATAAATAAATAAATAAATAAATAAATAAAAAAATAAAAAATAACAACTCCGTCAGTCAGACAAAAACAGGATTGGAAATTATTCTCTGCCTGTGATTCGAACGATGAAAAATAGTTTGTCATCAATATTTTCTTGCCTACGATGGTGTTGTATAGATACGATGACTCCCCCCAGACACACTACAGAGCCATCGTACCGGTACCAAGGCATCGTAAACAACACCCACGGATATTCTTACATACAGCCCATAAGAATTAAGGGTTTAGTTTTGTGTTGGTAATTCTGGAGCAACTGAATCCTCCAAACTATTCCAAGCAACGAACACCATTATTTTTGCTCTTCTGGTCCTGTTTCCTAGCATACTTTGGAGGAATCAAGGCACTCCAATGTAACAAAAAAGAATTATTACCTTAAGGACCCTGTGATCGTGTATGGAAATCGGATGCTTCTGATTCCTCCTGACTATGCCACGAAACAAGCTCCTTCCATATAGGTGTGTGTGTTTCGTGGCAATATTTGAAGGACTCATTTACCTCCAATTTTCTGACTACGGTACATCACAGGGTCCCTTAAGTATACGTCCATCAACACCGACCACAGATACAACACCGAGCCTTCTTCTTTGCTATACTTTCCCTCACCCTCGTATATAGGACAGCAAAACCAAACAGCCTGGCAAGGACCACTTATATAGGTATGTCGGTGTTTGTAAATCCTTTGTATTCCATTGAGCGCTTTCCCTCTCTGTCTGTGTGTCTCTGTCGCTCTTCTTCCCCGGCGCTCCGATGCAGTACAACGAGGCTAAAACCTTTACATCTCGTTACTATTAGCGCTGTCGGTCGGTACCCGCTGCTGGCGTGCTTACTCTACGCTGCAAGACACGGGGCGGGGCGAGGAGTATGGGGCACACAAGCAAGTAAGGTGGGGCAGGACAGGGCGGGGCGGGGTGCAATGGGGTAGGTTGGGGTTGGGGTGAGACGGGATGCTTCTTGTTGTTGTGGTAATGAGGGAGAAGTGGAATGGGTGAGGTGGTGGTGGTGGTGGTGGTGGGTAGGAAGTGAGGGAAGATGGGGTATGCAGGGAGGACCGGGACTGCATGGGTGGATTGGGGTAAGGTGGGGTAGGTTGGTTGGAAGGTGGAGTGAGACAGGGTGCTCTTGTTGTTGTGGTAATGAGGGAGAAGTGAGTTAGTGGTGGTGGTGGTGGGTAGGTGTAGGTAAGGTAAGGTAACGTAAGGTGGGGCAGGGGTCGGGTGCACATGGGGTGGGGTTGTGTGTGGTAAGGTTGGGGTGATGCAGGGTGCTCTTGTTGTTGTGGTAATGAGGGATAAGTGAGTTGGTGGTGGTGGTGGTGGTGGTGGGTAGGGGTGAATCAAGGTGGGACAGGGAAGAGAGGGGTGGAGTAGGGTGGTGTGGAGTAGTGTGGGGTAAGGTGGGGTGAGACAGGGGGTGCTCTTGTTGTTGTGGTAATGAGGGACAAGTAAGGTGGGTCGGGGTGAGGCAAAACAAAGCGACGATGGCCAACACCACTAACTATAAAACTCGGCATCACATCAACATGCATCTAGCCCCTTCGTTCCTCTCTCATTCATCCATCCATCATTCTCAGGTTAAATTCACTCCGTCCTTCCTCCCCGGTGCCTTACAATCCTCAGACACCAAGCCGGTAGACGGGGGAACACTGTAGCGTAAGCAGAAGAACGGAGGAACATTTAGTTTAGCGACACGACGACGGAATAATTCGCTACTGGTGAGGTACCCTTTTTAGTATCGACATTGTGTTTGAGAACGATACTGGGCGGGACTATAATGTTGTAGGGAAGCTGGCTGGAGCGATACTAGGCCTCTTAGTTAATATAATAATGAGACAATAACACGAGCGAGAGGCGTGGCGACATGCAGGCAGGGGAGGGGGGCAGGGGAGGCGACGGAGGGATGGATGGAGGGAAGGAAGGGGGTGATCGGTAGACATCATTGTGGGGCGCTTTGACCCCTGGCGCTCAACCATCTCATCTCACGCCCGCACTGGGGGACGCCGCCGCCGCTGCCGACGCTGCCACGAACACACACACACACACACACACACACACACATATATACACAAACATAATATATACACAAACATAATATACACACAAACATACATACACACACTATACGGATTGTACACATAAAAACAAGAGATTACTCAACCACACCTTAACATCCCTCACTGTATATACTTATTTCACAACGGTACAGGAAAACACCGGCAACCCTCACACACACACAACACACACACACACACACACACACACACACACATCATTCATTACTACGTCTACATCATTCACAAAGCTGCACACGAGACGGTAAAACTTTTGAATTAATGACACACGACACGTTGTTGAAACCTCCACTATGTATCCCCCATTAATTCATTCCTTCGTTCCCTCCTTCCCTCCCTCCTTCCTTTCCTTTATTCTACCTTCCCTCTTCTCTCTCTCCCTTCTTCCTTCC
>JAWQEG010004152.1:0-25000 GCA_033782935.1 Petrolisthes cinctipes
CTGGTATAGGTCCCTGTCCATCTCATTGAGTTGTCCAGGGGGTCTATAAAGCAGAAGGGTTCTGTATTTTGCAGTGCCTATTTCTAGGTCAACTCCAAGGAGCTCGTGGTTCGATGTGATGTTGCAGGTCATCGATTTGATGGAGTTCTTTACATACAACAGCACACCACCACCCCCTCTGTCCTCTCTATCTTTGTGGAAGAGTTGGTAGCCTGGAATCACGAATTCCCCTTCAAGATCTCTGTCTGAGGTTCTCAACCATGACTCCGTTATGGCCACCATCTCGGGTTCCTCTGTCGCAACGAGGGCCCGCAGTTCCAAAAACTTGTTTCGGATGGACCTGGCGTTGAACAATAGAACCTTCAGGGAACCCCCAACTGCAGGGCTCCCTATACTCTTCCGTTTCCCGGATTGGTCATTGTCTTGGTAGTGCTGGGGATATCCTTCTTCAGGATCTCAGCGAATGTCTTCTCTGGGGTCACTCTAGCATAGCGACGAGGGCTCTCCTCCACGCTCGGTCGAGTGCTCCTGAGACATCGTCGGACGGCGTCTTCCATTAATTTGGAAAGCACTTCTTTCCCCTTTAGTGAGAGATGTGTGCCATCCCTCTGGTAGAGGTCGTCTCTACCAAAGAGTGAGGTGTAGGGGTCCACAAAGAACACCCCCTCGGCAGTACACAAATCAGCCAGGCGCTGATTTACTGCAATGTTCTTTGACAGAGCAGTCCCTAAAGGGCCTCTCCTTGGGAGCATGCCAACAACTACCCTTCTGCGGGTTTTTGACCCACAGTCGTCTACTGCACCGAGCACATCCGAGAGGACTCCTTCGGTCATGCCTACTCTACCATTTCTCAGGTAGATGTCATTACCACTCACCATGAATGCAATGACAGCAGATCTGGACGTTTGGATCCTCTCAGCTTCCTTTCGGAGGTCGGCATTGCCACAACCTGGCAAAACAATTCACCTTCACAGAAGTGTGAAGGCGATCTGCCATTAGGGGTTCCAGCCCTCGTGCCTGGGAATCACCTACAATGTGTATATCCACAGGCCTCTCCTTGGTAGGAGCACGAGATGCCTTGTGAGGAACCCGAGAGTGTTTTGAATTCCTGCCGGGCTCGTCACTTCCTCCAGGTTGCTTCTTCTTCGTCTTCTTTTCCTTCTTCATTTTCTTTTCCTTCTTATTTGATTCCTCACTTTCCTCTAATCCCTCCTCAATTGTCTTCTTGGGTTTTTCTTCCTTCTCCATATTCCCCTCCTCTTTTCCATCACACTTTTCTGCAGTCTCTTTTCCTTCTGCAGTCTCTTCTCCCTCTTCATTGTTGCTGTTCTTCTTCTTGTTGTTCTTCTTCATGTTGTTCTTTTTCTTGTTCTTCTTCTTCTTCTTCTTTACCGCCGTGGTGGAGCTCTCCGGTGAAGAAGCTCCTTGGACTGCCTTGTCTCTCACATGGCAGTCACACCTCTGCGAGTCCATTCGGAGAACTTCCTCCTTTAGGGAGTTGTTCTCCTTCGTGAGCAGTGAGATGTGCTTCATCAACCTCTCCTCGAGTTTGCAAAAGTCGCAGACACTCGAGGAGTCTAGGTCGCTCGCACTCCTCCCGCTGAAGTCCTCACACCAGCGGTACACCTTGCATGTAGTACATGTAAATTTTCTTGCTGATGGACCAGTCATCTCGCTCTAATTCAATTTCAGACCAATAATATAAAAGAAAGGGTAGTGTGATTTGGTCTCGCATAAGTCTCATCCGCCTACTTCCAGAAGGTTTTCGGTCGTTCGGCCAACAGAAACCTTATGAGCCAAGCACACCAACCCTAAGGTCTCCCCTGGGTCGGACGGCCCCAATCGTGCCGCAGCTCCCAACTGAGCAGCACAAGAGTCCTAAGTAAATGGGACTCTGATTTTTCGACAGGGGTGCTTGAAGTGTAACCGTCGTCCTACTAATCCCTACTAATCCTCCATCCGCGGCCCAAACTTAAAGCAAATAGTAAAACTAAATGTCCACGACTTAATCCGAGATCTTTTACTGGCCTGGCAGCCAGCGAGGCACGAAAGCTCTCTCACCAAAGAGCAGTCGAGCCTTTAGGCACCTAAGAACGGTCACAGGGAGCTGAGAGAGAGAGAGAGAGAGAGAGAGAGAGAGAGAGAGAGAGAGAGAGAGCAGAGAGAGAGAGAGAGAGAAAGTAAATAGAAGACTCTAAGGATAAGAAGAAAATTAAGAGCAAGATGACGGAGGAAAGAGACAGGAGAAAAGAACTGCAGCAAATGTGTCCTCAAAATACCATAAGTTAGAGTTGATGCTGCTACAATGGACACGGGAAGTCTGCCAACATCACCACCACCAAAACCACCAGATGGATTTATCACTCATCCAGTCCGGTACACACACAAACACAGTATATTATTTATTTATATATATACCATTGGAGGAATACCCAGAATATACAATATATATATACAAACTATGTAAAATGGAATGGCGACGTAACAGAGGAACAAAATGAAGAAGAGAGAAAATGGTATAAGTTTGAGAAGACATGATAACGAGTAAAGAGAGAAGGGAAAGGAAAACAAATAAACGTAGGAATGAAGAGCAAAGAGGTAGTGAAAAGAGGAGACAATACACACACATCACACATAATAAAAAAAGTGAAAGGGAGTTGAATGAAATAATTACAAAAAAGGGATCGATTGGATATAGCGTTACAAAATCCAATAACTGAAAACACAAGATATATATATAATTTACGAAATAAACACAGAGAAAAACAACCATGCGTGCTGTGTGTGCTTGTGTGTAACTTACCTATAACTCTGCACCTTATCAAACTGTGACTTCTCTCTCTCTCTCTCTCTCTCTCTCTCTCTCTCTCTCTCTCACAATGACACCTAGCAATCCTTTTACCACACCCCCAACAGTGAGTACAGTATATATATAAATATGTGGCACCTAAACCAGTCATCAGTCTCGTCTCTCCCCTTGTGGACTCCATAACATACTTTAACAGATTTCACAACTCTTACTAATATGTTTCACAAGGCGAGTAACAGTGTTCCTGGGGCCGATTGTAAAAGTTATATATAATACAATGGAACGATATTACGTTAATCTAAATATGGCCTTTCCACATATAGCCATAACACACTGTTACTATTTCAAGCTATCATCCTCAATTAGTTTCGCTGTGATAAGTAATATTTTAACCAAATATAATAGTAGTTTAATGCTACGGAATTTTTTATGTCATTTGTCTAAGAATAGTATTACACAATTTCCTTAATGCTATGTCAGTCTCATTTGAAATTATCATTATCAGAAGACAAAAAAAAAAAAGCAGAAAATATCTAGAGTTCCATCACCATTAGCAGCAAGAATAAGTTCATTATTGGTCAGAGGATAATTTCACTATTCTCAGAACCTCTCAATCCAGCTATGAATACTGCTGACCATTTCGATAAAACCATATAATTTCAACTATATACAGTACATGTTTTTTCAATTTTAGGGCTACCTCAAGCGTGGAAATGAAGGCCTGGTATTAAAATATAGTAGCGATCGCATTTCATGATTCACTTATTACACACATTCCTTCAAAATTCTGGGCTATTACAAACCATTATGCTATACAACCATAAAATAATTTCCAATCTTGAGTATCACCACCGCATAATAATTCTCTACTCGTCGATCAGGAACCAATTGGTATCGTTCACTGGAGGCCACTTTCCTCCACCGTAACACCAAAGCAATGAATATATTATGACATTTGCATTTTTCACGTAACTTTGTTCAATAGTTCTCACATACAGGATCTCCGTCATGCGTACATACACGAAATCGTTCGTACTGGAGTACACAGACAAAGACACACAAACACACACACACACACACACACACACACACACACACACACACACACAAACACACAACACGAATCCCAGTGCCGTATAATAATTTTTACACACACACACACACACACACACACACAACCCGAATCCCAGTGCCGTATAATAATTTTTACCACATTAATTAATTTGTGCATGGTGGGAAAAGTATGAGCCCAAACAAAAGTGTAATTCCATGCTGCTAGAACCCAGATGTTCTTTGTGTAGAATACCTGGTTCATGTGTCGAGGAGATTACTGGCCGAGTCGTTAGGTTAGGTTAGGGTAAGGTTTACGCCTCCTGTATCCATATTTCCTTTTTCTTTTTCCACCGCGTCCTTTTATTAATTCCCTATTCCTCTCTCTCTCTCTCTCTCTGTCTCTGTCTGTCTCTCTCTCTCTCTCTCTCTCTCTCTCTCTCTCTCTGTACTGTACTCGTAAATATGATGTGTTGCCATTCACATGACACACAACATTGTATAATTATATACTGTATGTTATTCACTAGTAACACTATACTGTAACGTTAATAATGAAGAAATTTACCACATTACATACAGGTATAAACAGATCAATTAGAAATTAATGGTCCCGTCAAAACCCTCGTCAGAATCAACACGCTTGTTACTCCTTGATTGCTATTTTATTCACTATTTAAATTTTATCTTGCAGGAGATTTCAGTGTTGATGGTGATGTGTGTAGTGGCAACGGTGTATGCAGAGGTGTATGAGCCTGTCTATAAGTCGGTGAGTATACATAAAATATACATAATACATACAAACAAGCTGAAAGTACCCAACAACTGTATACATACAGTGTTAGTAACTAGTAAATATACATAAACATACAACCAGCTACACACGAATAAAAACAACACTGTAAGTACGAAGTAATCTCTGTTTTCATGTACACAAGCTGGAAAAGATACAAACCATCTGATGCTCCTCCATGCATTCCGCCAACATTAAACCCGCATTAAAATACATGACGCACCTTTTAAAAGTCCAAATGTGTTTCGGTTGAAGTTTAGTACACGATTTTAGCAATAATTCTCCGCTTTCCGCGTTGCGAATAAATTTTCAGTCCCGCCTAAAATATGGATAGAGGACAGTGTGTATATAATATTCCCGCACATAATAAAAATGCAGGAAATATTATTGGTGGGTTGTCCAGCAACTATATCAGTGTGCAGTTTGGGACAAAATGTATTACCCAACAATCTATAACGACACACCTGTACTGATGTGATTTATACTCGTCAACAAAAGTGCTGTCACCTTACCGAGCAATTATTCTTGAAAGGCATTATCGAGGTTAATTATTGTACAACACACATCGGGTATATTAATAAAATCTAGTGCTTCAGTTCACGAGCCAGTGGAACAAACGGTACAGTACAATCTGTGGTTTGTGATTTCACATAATATATGGTCATAGCACTTAATATGTTGATGGCTGTACCAACATATCACTTTAAAAAAATGACATGATAAGAATGTGGTTCTAAATAATAATAGAATAATAGAAATTCTTAAGAACTAAAGATCTGACTACCCTGGTATCATGAAGATGCAACTATACATAACAAAAACTGTATATTCTCGTATGTGTATTGTATGTATGGAAGCAATGGTGTGGACACTAGATTTCCCCCCGAACACGGACTACAGTAGTCTCTCTTCCTGTCGTTCACTTAAAAATGAAATAATAGTAATTACTTCTGTGTTAAAACATACACACGTAAAGGGACTTGTTATACTGTTGGTAAATTGGAGGTATCTGATTCCTGTAAATTGTGCCACAAAACAGCAACTATACCGAGTGAATCAACATGTGGAATAATATGAACAGCTTAAAATTTGCCCTAAATATACTATCGATGTTACAAATAACCTTTGCAAGAGAATTATTACCCGAGTTACTAGCATGGTGGAGAGACGTAACTATCCTCACCGAATGTACACTAACAGTATGCACATAAAGTATGCTAAGTGAGATAACATTTTCTAATAACTGTGATGAACGCTTGTCCTTGCCAAGAGATAACAAACGCAAATCCTCACAAAACAAAACACGATCAGATATTTCCATAAAAAAAATAAATACTCACACCATTGAAAACACTCGAAACACTCACACTCGCTGGTAGTGGTAATATTTTTCTGGTAAAGAACGAGGCTGAAGTCTCTCCCGCTTGCACAGAAAAAAAAAAAAAAAAAAAAAAAAAAAAAAAAAACAACAACACACACACACGTCAACTGAACCACAAACTGTACATACCCACTCCACCACAACTACACATTGGCATTATAACGTGAATATATCATAAAACTGATCAACCCTAGAGTTAATCCTCAAATATATTCTACTACTAACATCACTACACACACACATACACACACACACACACATATCCTATATCTCAACAATAAAATCCCAACTCGACCACCACTATGACAACTTCCATCACAGCCGTCACCCAAACCACCTCATATTATCCTCTCCCCCATCCAGGAACCACTGCCGTACTACTTTGACTACGGTGTGTACGACGACTATAAGGGCACCAACTTCGGCCACCAGGAGAAGTCTGACGGGAAGGCTGTGTACGGCTCCTACACTGTCGACCTCCCAGACGGCAGGAAGCAGAGGGTGAGTCGTATACAAGTGCAACAAGGGTCCGTTAATACAATATATAGGATTATAAGAGATTAAGATCATAACAAATATATATAATAATAAGAGAATAAGATACTAAGAAATATATAGGATAATAAGAAAAGCAGGCTGTAAGAAAGGTAGGCAGACAGAGAGATACATCAGTTTAGCATTCTGGCTGGCAGGAGGGTATAGGTAGACTGATATATTAGACAACAGGAGCAATAGGTAGGTGTACTGTACATAATTATATAAAAAGAATAAAATATAATGCACCAGGAGGCAGGCAGATGCAATATGAGGTATGTACACGATTACCATACGACGATGGTGCCAAAAAACAGATGGTTGCAGGTTTAAAAGAAAGTACAAAAAACTGGAACTGGTGGATAAGAGGTTCAACAGGAAGCTGATAGGTCCAAGAGGTGGAGATAGGTTAGAAAGGCATAGTGGGTAATTTGTTTTATAACCTGGTGAAAGTCCTACTCTAAATTCACTTCATATATAATTGTTAACTTTCTTTCTAGTTCTATATTTTACTATTCTTAGCTATATTTCTGGAGTTACAAGTTATTATTCGAACGGAACTTACGTATCTTTCTGTTGTAACATATAATTTTGTTCCTATTTAATACTCGTCTTCTCCTTCAGGTGGACTACACAGCTGACCACTACAAAGGCTACGTGGCCAAGGTAAGATAAACGGGTTCAAATTAAGGTGTTATCTTGTTAATTTTTTCTTGGTATTTATTTAAGCTGTATATAATCTGTTACCTTTAAATTATATTGTGTGCAATCATAAATATTCACAATATGTTTATTATGGGCAGCTAAAAAATCTGCACATGTACAGTTTTTACACAGAGATCAACTATTTGTATAATTGAGGAAAAGAGCTATTGTCTATCCCATCAACTGTCCTCATTAATTCTGATGAGTAGCTCCTTTTTAATATGCAACATATTCGCATCTGGACTCTGGTGTATTTTCATGATAACAAAAATACGGTAAACATTTGCTTTATCTCTTAAAACTGAAAGACAATAGAGATACTAAGGGATTTATGAAGGGAGAGACGAAACCAATGTCAGCAGTTGTGCACAGGCTCACGTGTTTTGCTTGATGTCAGAACTATGTGTATGTAATATGTCTGACCAGTATCAAAAGATTGAAAAAAAAAAAGTTTAGACAGATATACTACGATGTAAACAAACACTTTAGAAAGAGTAAAACTGGACAGCCGCAGTGCCATGAATTCGTGTAAGTATGTATAGAGCTGACAACACAATAAGAATTTAAAGTATATCAAATAGGCAAGAGAAATTAAAGAAACAATGGATTAGAGACGTTTATACTACATAGGCCTAGGCGATCTGTCCAGTAAAGTTGTGCCAATAATTGAGGTAGAGCTGTGGGGCACATATTATATACAAGAGAAACTCATGATGTCTAAGTAGAGAATTACATCACTCATCCAATATTTTCATAATATTACACACGCAAGCAACTATCACAATCAGTATTATTATTATCATTATTATTATTATTATTATTGTTTGTTTTATTTTTATTATTATTATTATTATTATTATTATTATTATTATTATTATCATTATTATTATTATCATTATCAATCGTTCTAAACACACCTTATTAATATTATCCCACACGTTATATCATCAGGTGACTTATTACGGCAAGGCACAACATCCCAAATACTACGGAGCCCCAGTCACCTTCAAGAACAAGGGTCATGGCTACCACTAAAGGCTATACACCATTACCCCACTATCATATTACCATGGCGACCACTAAAGGCTATATACCATTACCCCACTACCATACTTCCTTCTGTTTACTACTACAACTATTCTGAAGGCTACCATTCCCCTGTCACCTGTAAGAACAAGGACTACGGCTACCACTAAAGGCTATATACCATTACTCCACTACCATACTTCCTTCCGTTTACTACCACAACCATTCTGAAGGCTACCATTCCCCTGTCACCTTCAAGAACAAGGGTTACATCTACCACAGTTACCATTACCCCGCTACCATACGTCCTTCAGTCTGCTATCACAACTATTCTACCATTGCCCCGTTCATGGGCTGCAATATTTACCTCTTTGTTTTGTTACCACAACCCATCTTCAACTTCACTCACTTCATCTACTTGAAACTTTATATATTTTTTGAAAAATGTTGAGTAATAAATTATTATAATATAATTTGTGTGTAATTATCCTTGTCCGGCTGCGTCTGTATCACTTAATCTCTCTCTCTCTCTCTTTATATATATATATATATATATATATATATATATATATATATATATATATATATATATATATATATATATATATATATATATATATATATATATATATATATATATATATATATATATATATATTTATTTATATATATGTGTGTGTTGTCACTCGTAGGTAGCATATATGAGTACAATAATTACAAGAATAAACTAATTAATCTATAATAATATTTGTGACTCGTGTGTGGCTATGTCCGTTATGGCTGACCAAACAAGTGGACCAAACAGCACCAAAATTGGACCATAGGCGTAACCTTTCACAAGGGATGTTTTTAGCATGGTTCTATTGACCTCCAAGGGCGTCCAAGGCCGCCAGAGGCTGCAAGCGCCACGAGCAAGCCCACCACCAGGCGCATAGTATACAGTATATACGATAAAAATTACAGTCATTAATAAAAATGAGTTGCAGTCAAGCTGAGATCCATTAGTAACCATTCCTCTCACGTATACATTTTAATTTTTACAATTAGTATTTAACTTTCCTCTCGTCTCTAAATTAATTAATGTCGCAAATGCATAAAGAATTTTTTCAGTAGAGGTGTTGCAATGCAGGATATCCCACTCATCTCTAAAATAAACATAAATGGCGAATGCGATAATAGTATGCCAAATTTAAAGGATATCAAATTATACCATTGGCAAATCTATGCATTTAGTATATAATTGAGGGAATCTATACAGTCTTGTCACATTTTAGATACAATGAAAGTTTTCTCTGGTAAATCTATTTTTCAGTGGCAAGCACTTAAAAATATTTAGCCTAAACAACATCTTAAGTGTTTTGCTAATGGAAATCCGATTACAAGGAACATCATCATCTGAACATAAAATCTGAAAATAATCAAGAACACGAGATGAAAGCAGAAAATACTCGGCGATATAATTCTTTCTATTATTGCATTGGATGTAAAAAATTGTCAGGAAATTATTATCGTTGAGTGTATAGTAGTGGCCAGAAATTCGTGACCACCTTGATATATATAGATAGACCTAATACACTCACCAATTCTGTCCAATAGCAAGTCTTAGGGTAACAAACAGTATGCGATGTATACAAGGAACGGGAAAAATATTATCACATTACTTTTATAGAGGCTATGAAGGCAGGATCATCACAAATGCCTGGTCCCAATAATAATGTATACATCAATAGCAATGTTTCTTGTTTTGTGTGTGTGTGTGTGTGTGTGTGATAATCTCTCTCTCTCTCTCTCTCTCTCTCTCTCTCTCTCTCTCTCTCTCACTTTCGAATTCACTTTTGAGGTTACTGTCTCTCTTTCACTTTCGAATTCACTTTTGAGGTTACTGTTTTTTCTAATCAAGTGAAAGGAACCCCGATTTATGGAATTCTTTCAGTCGTCTACCGTTACTCGCTCTCCACACTTGCCCTTCCCGTGTAATGCACTTGCCCACCAAATTCTGCCCTTCCCACTTGTCCTCTATACTTGAACTCCAACCTGATACCTCACATCTGTCATCCTAACTTACACTTGAGATCTCTGTACAGTATATTTCTCAAAAAGCATAAATTTTTTAACTAACACACTGGATGAGAGAGAGAGAGAGAGAGAGAGAGAGAGAGAGAGAGAGAGAGAGAGAGAGAGAGAGAGAGTTACAAGGAGTTACAAGGAGTTACAAGGAAAAGAAGTACCCTAGGAGACCTTACGATCCATACAAAGAGGGTACCTGTGGGTTTAGGGGTTTAGTTGCGCAAGTAGGCGACCGTCCTCGAATGTGTCATGTGAAACCATCAAGGAACACTCGCACAACGGCTTAAACACCTAGACGGTGGTTTAAGGCTTTGTCTAATCTGGACTTGAACTGATCCACAGAGTTGCTGTTGACCACATCAGCAGGAAGCGCGTTCCAAGTACCGCAGATGCTGTATGTAAAGAACTTACCACACAGATCACGGTTGTATCGCTTCAGTTCAAGTTTGTAGCCATGATTCCTGGTTGTGCCCTCACTGAGTTGGAAAATGTCCCTGTAGTCTACATTGTCAAAGCCTCGTAGTATTTTAAACACTTCGATAAGCTGACCACGCAGTCTCCGGGTTTCCAAAGAGAACAGGTCGAGTTCTACCAACCGATCTTTATAGCTCTTGTGTCTAAGAGAGGGTATAAGTTTGGTTGCCCTGGCTTGCACTCGTTCCAATCTCGCGATATCCTTTCGGTAAGAAGGACTCCAAAACTGGACTGCATACTCCAGGTGCGGTCGGACAAGGGAATTGTACAGACAAAGTACTATCTCCTTGTTCCGGTATCCAAACTGTCGCTTTATGTACCCTAACATCCTTTGGGCTTTCTTCTCAGCCTCAATACACTGCTTTGAGAACTTGAGGTCGCTGGTGATAGTTACACCCAAGTCTTTCTCAGTATCAGTGCTTACGAGAGCATTGCCCTTAAGGTTATACTCTGTTCGGGGGTTTCTGTGGCCTATATGCATAACTTTGCATTTGTTCACGTTAAATGGCATTTGCCACGTGTCAGACCACTCCCCGATCTTCCTAAGATCTTCTTGTAAGCGGGTAGTATTTCCTTCTTTCGCGACATTCATACCAAGCTTAGTATCATCGGCGAATTTGGAAATCTTGGCAACCATGTCACCATCCACGTCATTAACATAGATGATAAACAGTAGTGGTCCCAGAACAGAACCTTGGGGAACACCGCTAGTAACGGGCACCCACTCTGAAGCCTGTCCATTCACTACCACCCGCTGCCGTCTGTCACTTAGCCAGTTCTCTATCCAATTTGCCACATTTCCGTCTATGCCCAGTGCACGCACTTTCCGAAGGAGACGGCGGTGGGGTACCTTATCAAAGGCTTTCTGAAAGTCTAAGTAGACAACATCGACCGCTTTATCCCGATCATGCTCACTGAAAACAAAATGGAAGAATTCCACCAGATTTGTGAGGCATGACCGGTGCTGCCGGAACCCATGCTGGGAACCCCCCAGTAGCAAATTTGATTCTAAGTGTGCTGCTATTTTGTCCACCATGATGCTCTCCATGAGTTTACAGACTATCGAGGTTAAACTGATGGGTCTGTAGTTTGACGGTTGGCTAGCATCTCCCTTCTTGAAGATAGGAGTCACCTCTGCCTCACGCCAGTCTCTAGGAACGCATCCAGTCTGGATTACCATGTTGAAGACCATGCACAGGTGCAGTGATACTTCACCATGCACTTCTTTCAACACTCTAGGTAAGAACCCATCCGGACCGGGGGACTTGTTTGCTTTTAATTCAATTATTTTTCTCTCAATTTCTTCTTGGGTGAAGACCATTGACTCCAACTTCTCACTGAAGGAGTCCAAAGGTTCGGGAATGGGACCACTCTCCTCAGAGAACACTGAAGAGAAGTACTCATTTAAGAGGTTAGCATTTTCTGCATCAGAGTGCATCAATGCTCCATCCTCATTCACCAAGGGACCGATCCTGCGTCGGATTGGTTTACGGCCATTCACATAACTGAAAAACTCCTTGGGGTTCTCTTTGCAGAGTCTAGCCACACGGAGCTCCTCAGCACGCTTAGTCGCCCTTATTTTGGACTTCACTTTTCGATTCAGTCTTCTATGACCGTCAAAGTCCCCAGATGTCTTTGCTCGACGATACGCAGTTCTCCTCTCCCTTAGTAGGTTACGGATTTCCCGATTAAACCACTTCGGTTGAATGAACTTCTGACCTGTTCCCTTCAGAGGAATAAAGCGCGACTGAAGTTCCATGAAGGAAGACAAGAATGACCTCCACAGATCATCAGCACTCTCTCCCTCCTCTAGTTCCATTTCAGCAACGCTTTCACGAAGACCTGCAAAGTTCGCTCTCCCCATGTCTAATTTTCTATGCACCGGGGTCACGGACTCCATATTAGGGACTTTAACTGAAAATCTTATAAGCTTGTGGTCGCTTCCACCTATTTCTTCGTTTACAGAGAGGTCTTGAATGATGTCATCCTCTGAGGTGAGGACCAAGTCGAGTATGTTAGCACCTCTTGTTGGCTCCCTTACCCATTGAGTGAGGAATTCATCATTTACAAACTCCAAGAGTGGTGTGTTCTCGGCAGAGGGCTCTCTGGTTTCCCAGTCAACATGTGTGTTGAAGTCCCCCAGAGAGAGAGAGAGAGAGAGAGAGAGGAGAGGAGAGGAGAGGAGAGGAGAGGAGAGGAGAGGAGAGGAGAGGAGAGGAGAGGAGAGAGGAGAGAGAGAGGAGAGAGAGAGAGAGAGAGAGAGAGAGAGAGAGAGAGAGAGAGAGAGAGAGAGAGGAGAGGAGAGGAGAGGAGAGGAGAGGAGAGAGAGAGAGAGAGAGAGAGAGAGAGAGAGGAGAAAGACAGACCTACATAATAAAAAAATACACACAGATAGGCAGACATATAAAGAAACAGAGAGACAGACAAACAAATCCTGAATAACAAGAAATATACACTACTATCGTGGGAAGGCTTGAGAGAAAGTCTAAAAAAAAGCACAGTCTAACAAGAATAAAAAACAATACATACAAAAAAAAAGCCACGCAAAGTGTCTAAGAATAAAAAAAAAAACTAACATGAAGTAAAAACACGCATGATTTGACCTCACCTGACCTGACCTGACCTTTGTTGACCCCGGGAGAAAATCTTTGATATGGAATTCAGAGCAGGGGAAACGAAACAAAAGATAAAAAAAAAAAAAAAAAAAAAAAAAAAAATCGCTCACAAAAAATTCAACATGTACAATACCTGGAAACGACACAAATGAAGCTGTGATATTGAAACCAAAGATGTGGCAGACAGGGCGGGGAGATTTTCTTGTTGGTACAGCCACAATCAAATAACCGCAGACACTTTCCTTCCATCGTGCAAAATAAATCAGTATCATATCAAAATATAATCATACAACACCTTACGTCAACTTAATTAACCCCCTCAATTATTTATTATTATGAGGTGCTGCAAAATCATACACGTGTTGTTCTTTACTATACCAAGATATTTACTACGATGGATGGAAAGTGTCGGTGAATATTTATTTGATTGTGGCTGTACATTGGAAGACTATACTGATTCCTCCTAACCATATCAGAAAATAGATGCACTTCATGGTACTAAAAGGGTATCTGTTTCGTGGCACGGTTTGGAGGAATCAGAAACCTACAAAATCACCAACAAAAGATTCTCCCCTTAACACAACGCCACGATGGGAGTTTGGGTAACTAATTTTAAGGGGAAAGTACATTGTTGGCAAATCTGGAGCAACTGAGTCCTCCAAACTATTCCAAGCAACAGGACACTATTATTTTTGTTCATCTGGTCTTGTGTCCTGGCATACTTTGGAGGAATCGTGGCACTCCAATGTAACAAAAGTGAATTATCCCCTTAATTAATACAATGTGATGATGGTTTGAGAAATGGGACATCTGACATCACGAGGGGAAATGACTGTGGATATGTTGAAAAAAATATTACACGAGTTTCAGAGTGCAATGGCAAGGTTGGGACTGAGGTAACTGGTTTTACAAAGAACAACAGTATTCTGGAAAGATGTAACTCTGAGTCTGATATCTAAGTGAAGAAATGGTTAAACCTAGAAACGTTGGAATAAATTTACACATATTTAATTGAAAGATATTACATTTAGAAACAAATTCATTCAGTCGTTTACTTCCCCTCTCATATGTCGTAGAAGGGGTTGAAGAGGACATGAGTGTGACCAAGAAGGGAATGGGTGAAATGGTCTGGAATTGTGTTGATGAGTGGTAAGAGGGGGCCAGGTGAAAAATTCTAGCATGACCGAGAGCTGGAAGGTTGGTGGCTTCAAAGTTATTAACGTTTATACAAAGTTATTAACGTTTATACATAGCTATTAATTTTTATACATAGCTATTAACTTTTATACAATGCTCTTAACGTTTATATAAATATATTAACGTTTATACAAAGTTATTAACATTTAAACAAAGTTATTACCGTTTTTACAGAGTTATTAACATTTAAACAAAGTTATTAACGGTTATACAAAGTTATTAACATTTATACAAAGATATTAACGTTTATACAAAGATACAAAGATACTGAAGTTTATACATATTGAGTCACAGGGAAGGACGGACACACGGAGCACGTCTGAATATTTCTCTCTAGCTAGCAGGACGACGTGTGTGTGTGTGTGGGAGGGGGGGGAGGGTTGACAGAACACAGGAAACTATGACAGACACATCTATATATTTAGGTTACGATCGCTGTATGTGTGTATGTTGGTTGGTTTGTATCTCTGAAAAAAAAGAAAAAAAAAAGAATGGTTCATCGTAGCTTACTTGTTGTGAATTAAAGTTAAAATGTTCTAACTTGAAGATTATAATTATTAAAGAATGGCTCTGACCATATACAGTAATTCAAGATACAGTAGTAATAAAACCATACTCAAATGAACAAAATACAAATTATATGACAATAAAAAAAATAATATGCGATCGAATTCCTGTCACTGTCACCCAAACATGTTAACATTTATATGATAATGTCGGCTCAAAAATGAACAGACACGAAAACAAAAAAAGCACAGAAATATTGGCAACGCTGACCCAACTGAATGTAAAAATAATAATAAAAAAAAAAAGTGCAAAAGCTGCGACTAAAATTAAAACACGACACTAGACACGAAGCTCAAAAAGTGGCAGGAACGAGTGGACTAACTGGACGAAAAAAAAAAAAAAAATAGAAAAATAAAAATATGAGAAAAGTGGCACACAGCAGTAACCAAAAAATGGATGTGGCGGCCGCAACAAAAAGATGCCAACATGAGAGACAACACAAAGACAGTGACGTCATGTGTTGAATTTATAGAATGTACATGTCGGAATCTGTACAGGAAAAGCCAGCTAAACATTTTACAGTACCACAGCGTAAAAGGCTCACCACACTCTGCTGATCGTTAATTAATTAAGAGGGTTGGTATAGTATAGTGTTGGTATATCTGAAACCACTGATTCTCCTCTTAAGCTATTCAATGCAACATACCACCATTATTTTTTTTAATCTGGTTCTGTTTCCTCCATGGCATACTATTAAGAAATCAAGGCACTCTAATGTACCAAAGGTATACTCTCCCCTTAAAGGTGCCTGTAATAATTATTATTTATGATTGTATGGTAGTTACTATAGCAACTGTCTGTGGTAAAAAATGACTGAGGTTGATGGTGACCTCATGGTAGGTGGGCCAGCTGATAAGGATGAATTGCAAGCTCCCTCATTGTAAAGCCACAAACAAAATAATAATCATCCTTCCATCGTTCAAATAAATCAGTATCATATCAAAATATAATCATACAACACCTTACGTCAACTCAACCCCCTCAATTATTATTATGAGGTGCTGCAAAATCATGCACATGTTGTTCTCTATTACCAAGATATTTACTACGACGGAAGGAAAGTGTTGATGGTTATTTGATTGTGGCTGTACGTGCTGTTTAGTGGTATAGCGTGGATGAATCAATAGTCTCCACTTCTCAAACATTTGCATGCTCCTCGTAAATTAATTTGCAGGCATACTCAGTCTACGTATCTATCTACAAAACTATCTATTTTTCTAGCCAAGTTTAAAAATATATATGCACTGCGCAGTGCATCCAATTTTTCATGATAACAGAAAATGCTGGAAAAATTGAAAACGAAAAAGACAGAAAGGGATAATCTGAGGGGACTCTGGCGGGGGAACAATGTAAAATAAATCTATGAAACATCACTGAGATAAACTGAGAAACAAATTCTCCGGTAATGAGGATTCATGTGCCAGTAATTCCCAGGTGATTTACTGCAGTAATTGGGGGGTCATAAATACCCGCCTTCAATGCCCGTCGCAGGGTAATACAGCAGTGTTATTAATTACCACTCGGGGGTGATGGAGGTAATTAACGCTCAGTGTTAGTAATTAAGGAACCAAGTGAAGGCAAAATATGAAAGGAAAACACAAACATCAAAAATTTTATATTATATATATATATATATATATATATATATATATATATATATATATATATATATATATATATATATATATATATATATATTAGACGACTGGGAAAAATGCGGAAATCGAAATTCATGACGTTCCCTCAAGAGTCCAATTTGCGGGCGTGCCAATTTTTCAGCCAAGTTATCTAGGTTGTCTCCAAGTACCGATGAAGACAGACGGAATGAAAGACGGACAGACAAGCAGACATTGTTCAAATTATAGTAGGATAGTGTAAACATTAACAGAAAGTAGGATATCCACCATAATGAGAGTGTTATCCTCAACCCTGCCCGCTGCCGGTGTCTGACCAAAGCCACTTCTCTACTTTACTCCACCGCCTCTCCCGGATTTAGCAGCAAAATTATCAACCCATGAATTTCAGTTTTCCTTCAAAGGTCCGGTGAAATAATTCCGCGTGACTTTCTCAAGTGAGGTGACAGTGACACCGGCTCTGTGCAAGAGTTAGGGTCAAAGTTAGTGGTGACGGGAAGGGGTCGGTAGTGGTGAGAGGGGGAAGGGGTAGGTAGTGGTGAGAGGGGGAGGGGGTAGGTAGTGGTGAGAGGGGGAGGGGGTAGGTAGTGGTGAGAGGGGGAGGGGGTAGGTAGTGGTGAGAGGGGGAGGGGGTAGGTAGTGGTGAGAGGGGGAAGGGGTAGGTTGTGGTGAGAGGGGGAGGGGGGTTAGTGGTATTAGGCGATGCTGGAGAGGAGAAGAGAGAGGTCAAGCATTGGATATGATGATTGTGTAGTTACAGTAAAGTGAATGGTAGTGGTAGAGGAAGAACATGTGGGCAAATAAAAGTGGTGATGCTACTATAGAAGGATGTGAAGTAGACATAGGGGCGTTGTTGTTGTTTGTTGTGGCATTTGAAACGAAAGGTGAAGTGGTGAGATGATTCCAGAGATGGGAAATGGGGCCGTAGTAGCAAAATCATTAGATATTGGAAATGGAGTGATGGTGGTGATGGTACTTGTGGAGAGAGACAGGCAGAGGTGAAGGAGGAATGGAGAGGGCAGTGAAGTTCCTGTCAGTGGCAGTAGTGCTAGGTAAATGATGATGATGATGATGATGTGGTGGGACCCAGAGAATGGCAGAGGGCTGAGTTTGATTAGAGGGTAAACACGAATACCAGCACAATTGGTAATGTCATATGCAGCTGGAGAGTGAGATAGAGGGGCGGAAGCTGTCTTGTTGAGTGCTGTCATATCAATGGAAACAGAGGAGAGAATGGAATTAATAAAGGTGAGAATACGATGACATATTACTAGTAATTATGTAGAGTCGAAAGACAAGTGTGATTATTCTCTCAGGTATTTATAAATAAACTCTGTGAACGGCACAAAACCGGCACTATGATGGTAGCCAAAACAAAGTATTGATATTGTTCTTTATAATACAGCACTAGCGTGACCACAACGTATACGAATGACCTAATATCGACAGAGTTGAAAGATAAGCAGTAGCCTATTCAAGAAGTCAATATTAGAATTAACATGCATTCGGTAAGAGTTTGGTGCATAATTATACTATTCTCAGTCGAATACCAACTATCTCACTGGTAATCCTTAAAAATAACAGAAAATTATTATACGTAGCAGGAAAAATAAACACTGTACACGTGTCGACAAATGGAGCACACCTTTTTCACGCTTGCCAATATCGTGATAATCAAACTGTTCATAAATATATAATCTATTCACGGTTAACACGTGGGTGCCTCTCGCGGGATACCGTAGGTGATATTGTTTGCCAAATATGTTCTCCTTCATCATTAAAAAATTATTACTAAACAGCAGCACAAAATTCTGTAAATCTAGAAACAAAAATATTCTTACACTTTATAAGACAAAGTATATATTTTAGTTTAATTTTAAATCATGTGACTTTGTTTCATGATTATTTTATATGATCGAAGTCCTTACATATGACTTAATAAAACAGTTGTAGATCAGTAAACTCTACGAGGGTGTTTTTCCCTCCGAAATGAAAATCTGTTGGTTTTAGTCAGAGAAAATGTAAAAACTCGCCTGTCTTACCGGTATGTGAAGATTTAATTAAGGGGGTATATAGGGTTACAGTGTTGGTAAAATTTGGAGCGACTTATTCCACCAAACTATTCCAAGTAACAGGCAACGTTATTTTTTGGTCCTGTTTCCTGACAAACTTTGGAGGAATCAAGGTGCTCCTATGACAGACACAAGCCAAAATAAGTATTCAGGCTTGCTTCGAAAAGCCTGATCTAGTCATAAACGGGCTCCAGCAAAGATGAGAAAGGTACAGTCACGGTCAATAGTTCTGCAACACCTTCCAATGAAATGGCTTCGAAATATTATCCGAAATTATAGCTGTTGGTCTTGCAATATTGGTTCATAAGATTCACTCAAATGGCTCGCTTTTATTCACCAGGTTGCAGGACTTTTGACCATGACTGTATATAGGCGTTGTAACTGGTTCACTATTATGCTGGATGATTCGAAACTTTAACAACACCTGGATATTCATTGTGGCTCGTAACTGTACACGGGAGGGGGGGGGGTGTAATAGTGTAATAATTCTGTCCTAATCCGAGAAGAAAAAAAACCATACGATTTTACCAACCTTGCATCCTACTATTTCCAAATCCCTTCTGTTTCGGATCAGGACAAGAACATTGACCCCCTTAAATTATGGCATTAGTGTAAGTCATAGATAGATCTGGTGTTAGTTAGTTCTCCACACCACCGCCGGGAATCATGTGATGTCATATCTGATAACACTTCTTTCACCGGACACATTTATTACGTCAATTCTTTAATAAACCGCAAAACTATGACAAATTTATCAAAATTGTCTAGACGTGTATGTGTGTGCGTGTGTGTGTGAGCGTGCGTGTCTAGACATGTGTGTGTGTGTGTGTGTGTGTGTGAGTATTATCAAAGTTTTCTAGATTACAAGGGAAGGAATAACATACCCAGATATATTAGTTCTCAATATTACCATTGTTTTATTTTTTTATTTGTATTCTTATGTATGTGCAGTACACTTTATTCTCTTGCGCACAATATTTCATGTAAAATATTCACTATTTCCTTTTAATTATTCGTTTTCATATCAACACTTTATTACTTTTGAAAAATTTGTTGTCCGATGGTTGTGTACATATTTTCCATTTCAATATCTTTTTCTAAACAAAAAATACAAATAATAATGGTGTTGAGAAAATTGTAATAAAAATACAAGGCAATAAATAATAAGCATAAACTTTGTGGAGGCTGTAATAAGTAGTATTTTTCTCATTCCTAGATCCCACCTCTAGTTTTGTATGTGATGATTGGATATGCCGTATGCAAGAGTATGTGAGTAGGGAATTACTGAATCAAGCAAAATGCGAATACAAACTTGTCTGTAAAGCGTTCTGTTTGCACTATAATGATCTTCCTTTGGTTAACAATATACAAAAACTCCCACAATCAAATAAAGGTTAAGAGTATCTGAATTAACTCCTTCAGTAAGATAAAATTGACACACCAGAGAGCCAAATGTGAAGGAGACAGATTGGAGAGTCAAGTACGACAGCATCAAGGTGTGGCGACATAAACAAAAACAAATTTTCAGTAGCAGTACAATACATGTGTGGTAACACGTCAATAATCCGACTCATTGGCCGGCCACTCCCTCCTTTCATATCTCACATTGGGTCACGTTCAAGCTGCATTACATAACCCGGGTCACGTCTCAGCTGATAGAAAAAAGCCGGGCATATAGTAAAACATTTGCTGGTTATAATAAGCTGGTATAAAATAAAACATTTGCTGTTTTAATAAGCTGATATATAGTAAAACATAAGCTGGTTATAATAAGCTTGGTATACAGTAAAACATTTGCTGTTTATAATAAGCCGGGTATACAGTAATACATAAGCTGGTTATAATAAGCCGAGTATATAGTAAAACATTAACCAAACTTGTTATAAGAAACTGAATACAGTACCAAACATTACTTCAAGAAGCTCCTTGCCTATGAAACATTCCATAAAACAATGATAGAGTCGCAAATAGTGGTTTATATTTTTAACGAAATTATATTATTTGTATGTCGATATCTCTACTACCAAAAGTCGATTCAGGATGCATACCTTTTATTCTGAGTATTTGTTTGTTAACTTGTCTCTTTACCAGTGACTTACAGATTTACCTCTCAGAGAAAACAACTTTGGAAAGTAGTCCAGTACAGATATGACTTGCTCTACGTTACTTGTTGAGGATTTCCTTCTCGGGGGTGTTAGGGGTCAAACACAGATATGATAAAGCTATAACGGAAGCTGGACAAAATGCCCACCTAAGGAGACACATAATTTCATGTTTGTTCTATCATCAAAATACTTTAACTACTTCCACTGACTGATTAGAAAAAGAAAACACACATGTCAGTGCAACAGCTGACGTCACATGCCACAGATGGGTAGGATGACAGAGGGTAGGACAAGGCAATGAAAGAACCTCTGTCAACAGTCATGCAATAAATGAAAGATATGTACTATCAAAGACAAAACTCGTGTCGCTGTCTTGTTCAATATTCTAATATAACTTGTGATACATTATGAAAGCCCCCCACTACAGTAACGTTCATGCCCAGTACGTTTTAGTCCTCTACCATATTATTTCACCAGATTTCACGACACGAGTTTTGTCTTTGATAGTACACCTTTGGATTTAAGGAGTAAATCAGGAAGCCCTGTGACTGATGTTGTCTGAGTGAAATATTCAGGTGTTCAGTAGGTCCATGTAAGTTTTTTCTCGATCCCGCATGACTGTTGATCAGTTTGTGCAAGCGTGTGCGTGGTTGCAAATGTGCATTGATGTGTGTGCGTGCTTGAGTATTCGTGTCTGCATGCTTGTGGGGGTTAATGTGTACGTGTGAGGGAGGGGCTGTTCGTATGTGCATGCAGAAATTTAATAAGCATGAATGTACACTATCTATGGTAAAGCAAAGTGCATTTATATACACACTACCTTAGTACTTTAAGTTCATTTAAAACTGTTTTGACTGTAAAAGGTAAAATATAAGTACACGCAAAACCTGTACAATATTGATCAATCTAGCGACCTTTGGGACCCAGTACATACCCAGAGTCGGCCATCTTTATAAGCCAGCAGGTTCTGTCATGTAATCACTTCCTCTCCGGCATCACTCCTGAAAACAACTCTTCCAACTCACCTCAAAATGATCTATCAGGTTTGTCGACTTTATCACCAGAAAGTACCGTGCAATCATATTACATTTTATGATGCTTATATAGTGTAATATCTGGTAATATAATATTATCTATTGAATTTTTCAGGAATGAAAAACCTTTTTGATCAGTTTTTCCTCCCAGTCAAAAATATATATAATATACATTTGGTATGAGATATACTATACTCGATACACTTTTTAAATATACAACAAATGACAAAAAAAAAAAAAAAAAAAAAAAAAACTAATAATTCAGGTATCGATCACATTCCCGATGTAAAGTTTATGACCCACATTTCACAATTAATACTTTGGACCTCCGCCATTAATGCTGAAAAAAAGGAGCATTCCAAACCATTATTTCATTTTTCCATAAATATCTGGGGACACGCGGCCTCTCTGACTAATGTTCCTCCATTTTCAGTTTTTCCTTGCCCAAACCAGTTCCATTTTTTATTTTCATTCCAGTTCCCTGTGTCAAAAAGTAGCCAAAGATAATAAGCTTGGTACATCTGCCCACCACAACTACAATGTTTCTGGATGCATGATATCATCTGTAATGAACTGTACTATTTTTTTTTTTCTTCTTCTTTATGTAAAAATAGTTTAAAATTTCCCCTCCAAAGTCATAGTACTATTTTCATTTTCATTTTGTTTTCTTTGTACAAAAATCGCTTAAATTTTCCTTCCTCCAAAGTAGGGAACTGGAGATTGTTCCATCATCAGTGGGGACCCTAAGCGATTGTGCAAACCTTAAGGGGGAAGTTTTGTGTTGGTAAATCTGGAGCAACTGAATCCTCCAAACTATTCCAAGCAACAACAGAACACCATTATTTTTGTTCATCTGGTCCTGTTTCCTGGCATACTTTGGAGGAATCAAGGCACTCCAATGAAACAAAAACGAATTACCACCTTAATTATCCCAGTGTAACAGATGGAAACCTATTCACTTGGGCTATTTTTGGTTTATGTCTTCAGGTTGTGTTGGCTCTCGTGGTTGTGGCCGTGACCCTGGCTGATCCTGGCCACGGTGGACACGGACACGGACACGGATACCATCATGTAAGTCACCAACAGCTTCACTGCTACGTTGGCCAGCTGGTGACGTTATAGATCATAAAATTATAAACACTTGTAGTCAGCTGACCTACGTGTGGAGTCTATTATATTTCATACTTCACATTTTCACTCGTGTGACATTTCCACTTAAGGTGTATTTTAAAATGTATGATATTCGATCACCTCAGTTAGTGTGAACCGTTCAATTTTCGAGTCTGAAAGTGTATATTCTTTTAACGAACGGAGACAGCATAACTTAACAAAATACAATCAGTAGCTAATGTTTATAACCCTTGAGAACTTTGGTAAGGATGAGGGTCGAGTTCCATCTGACGGTAAAAACACAAGGATTCACTGCAAATAATTTTTTACCAAACATCAGGATAGAATATGGCTTTCTTAAAATACTAAGGCGTTTACAAAGGCATCTGTATGTATATAACACATACGTTAAAGTCGTCAGCCAATGATTGACAACAATCATCATCCTTCCTTTTATAACTTTAATTATTATTATCAGTACTACTACTATTACTGACCCCTCCAGGAGCCACTGCCGTATACATCATGCAAAAACTATGCCCTATTACAAATCTCACAAACACTTACTGTATATTTCTATACTTATTTCTTACTGTATATTATCTTCCCCCATCCAGGAACCACTGCCTTATTATTATGACTACGGTGTGTACGACGACTACAAGGGCACCAACTTCAAGCAGCACGAGAAGTCTGACGGCAAGGCGGTGTATGGATCCTACACGGTTGACCTCCCAGACGGCAGGAAGCAGCATGTGAGTTTAGTCAAACAAAATAATACTATTACTCTCGCTCATCTTTTGACTTTGACTTAAACCTTAATTCCAATTACTCATTATTTACTGTATTTTAACTAAATTTATGGCACAGGTCAATAGAAAAACTAAATATTTCCTATAAGTCGAACAATAACAACCATCTGTTCGTAGTTCCATTATGGGTAGCTTATGTGACTTAACGTAACAGTTCTAAAATCTGTATGTTGATTGGCAATGCATTTTGACTCATTTATTACACAATATATTCATAGCATTCATACCATCCCACCAGGTTGACTACACCGCTGACCACTACAAGGGCTACGTGGCTAAGGTGAGTACCGGACTATATTTTGTGTGGGTAGTCGAGTCTCTCATCTGCAAGTTGAAGGTCTTCTGATTCCTCCAAACACGCCTTTGCCAGGAAACAGACTAATACCTCAGTATACGAGTAAAGGTTCAGCTTCGTAACATAGCCTAGACTTAAAATGTCGATGAGAAAATGCTCCCTCTTATCTATATTCCGTACAGTGTGATTATTTCTCATTATACACAGTATTCTTTGACTCGAAACCTTCCTAGTTATAAAATATTTATATTATACATAATCAGCCATTCTCTACATTATTTGAGCATTGTGTACAGTCACGACACATAGGCCTAGTCCTTGAACAGACTTCCCCTCACACCCTGGTCAAGGACTATGTGCCGCGAATGTACAATTTCATTTGATCTCATTCGTTGACTATGTATCACTCATTCATTTTATTTCCTGCCTCCACAGGTGAGTTACTACGGGAAGGCCAAGCACCCCAAGTACTACGGTCACCCAGTCACCTTCTTCCACAAGGGTTACGGTCATCACCACTGAGGCTCTACCACTACCAACAACAACAACAACAAACACTTCTACCCATTTATCTTCATCTTGCTTCTACCTACCACTGGCGGGGGCTAGACTTAATTAAGGGGTTAGTATACTGTTGGTACACTGGAGAGCCATCATTCCTCCAAAGAGTGCCGGGAAACAGGGCCACATTAACCAAAATAATGGTGGACCTGTTGCTTG
>JAWQEG010004152.1:27500-60000 GCA_033782935.1 Petrolisthes cinctipes
AGGATTTTGAAGACATTTGTGTCTGCAGCCTTCTTTAGTATCACATGTGACTGATGAATAGATCATTATTGGTATAGTGAAACCAGTACAGCTGGTTGCTATAGAATAGGCCCCTTCACAAGCCCAGGCCCCGTGTAGGCATAATCTGGGTTGGAAGGGTCAATTCCGTGACGTTCATCAGAAGTAAATAAAAATTCAAATCTGGCGCTGTACTGATAGTGGAGCCACCTGGAGGTGGTGAGGTGAGGTATTAAGCCCCTCCTCCGCTGAATACCGCTCGTCCACTCTGTCGCGGAACACACGCCTGTCAACATCTACGCTCCTCGCTGCTACGCTATGGTATTGTGTCGCGTGTTCCTGCTAATTTTTCTTTTGTGTTCTAGTGGCTGGCCTGCTTTGCAGATGTATATTGTGTGTTTTCTAGGAGGGTTTTTAGGTGTTTATGGGGTTTTTTCTTCGTTAGGACTTAGTTCTTTCCTTAAGCGAAGGGGGCTTTTCAGCCCCTGTTTCGGAGTTTTTCTCCGTCTGTCCCCTATTTCACTGTCCCTCCTGCCACTAGTACATTCTTCATGTGTATTTTATCGGGGTTTTCTGGGGTTTTTAGCGAGGTTAGTGGGTTCCACGTGGGACTTCCCCACCCCACGTGGTGACCACATGGGGTCTTTGCAGACCTTCCTCTTACCTCCCCCGATTATTATGTGTCCCCTCTCGGTAAGGGGGAGGGAGAATTGTGCCCTGGTTCTCTCTTCCTCTCCCGAGCGGGGGTTTTTTATTTTATTTTGGGGTTTTTTCCATTATTTCAGCCTGGAGTGTTTCTTCTCAGGCTATCGGGTCCCCTCCTACCCCTCCTTCTGGTTCATCGGTCCGGGGGGGCCCCCTTTTTTACCCGCTCCATGTGGCGGACGATTATGGTTTTACGGGGTTTTTTTCCCTGGGCGGCTGCGCGAGTGTGGGGGATTGTGTTCTGGTCCCCAGGTTCAGCGGGCGTGTCCCGCGCTTCTTTCCTTCGGGGAGGATGGGTTTGTGTTCCAGTGTTTGCACGTGTTAACCCATGTTTGTGTATTCTTTTCTCCCCCAGCCTACTCGTGCCCTTTGTGCTGCCTCAGGATGTACCGTGCGGGTCTCGCCTGACGGACACCTGCACTGTTCTCCTCACGCACCCTGCTTCACTCCCTTGGGTTACGACCCTTTGGCGTGTGGTGTGTGCCGCCCCTGGGCTGAGTTGTGTCGGGTTACCTCCCCTTCTGCCCGCTCCAAACTCCCTGCCCTTGCTTCTCTTCGTATGGCGTGGACGAGGGCTAGGAGAATGGCCCACAAACGAGACGGTTCTTCTTTGGCGTGGGTGGACCCGATTTTGGGAGCGGACCTGGGTTTATTCAGGACCCGTTACCCTTCTTCCTGTCTCTCGGAGTCTCAGGGGCTAGAACCTCCTGAGGCCCGAGAGATTGAGCCTGCTTCCCTAGACGGTACTACGACTCCTTCTCGGGGCTTATCCCCCCGGGAAGCGAGCGAGTCTGTCGCGCTGGTTCCCCCGACTGCCTCACCGGTACAAGGGCCCAGCAGGGAACCCCCAGCTTCGCCTCCTGCTAGAGCTGGCTCCTCAGGCCTCTCTAGAGGACGCAAGCGTTCGGCTAAAAGGTCCCGCCACTCCAGGAAGTCCCGTGCTCGTCGCCGTTCTCCTTCCTCCTCGTCTTCGTCGTCCTCTTCCTCTTCTTCGTCGTCGGGGAGCTCTCCTTCGCCCGCCCGCAATTCCCGCAGGGGTAAGCGGGGGGGGGACAGCCCCTCGTCGAGGAAGATAGTTAAGATCTTCCACACCCTTATTCCTCACGCTTTTCCTGGGGCTTCCGTCGCGCAACCTCAGGCTGTCGCTACGGAACCCGCTCCTGTTCCCCCGCCTCCCGCTGCTGCTCCCGTCGAGGGCTCGAGTCCTCCCGGGGATGTGGGAGTCCTTTTCGTGCCTCCCGTTTCCCCAGGGCTCGAGTCTCCGTCGGGGGACGTAGCTGAGGAGTTGGTTACCTCCGCACCTCCGTCCCCGTCACCCCCTCCTTCAGGAGACGGATACCTTCCCTACTCTTGGTCTCTCCTTCCTCCTGCTTGGACCCACTCTTCGGAGGAGGGCAGACTGGTGGCCTGGTCTCCGGACACAGCTCAACCAGACGTGTGGATCCGGAGGGATGACGTCGTGGTGAAGTGGGGGGCGGATGAGAAGGGCGAGGCTATTCCCTTCTACAAGGTCCGTCCTATCTCAGCGCCCTTACCCACTTCAGCTAGGGTGTCCTCTGCGGCTACCCTGGACGCGATGGGTTTCCTGGTGGAGTACAGCCAGCTACACTTGTCCGGGGCTTGGAGGATTGACCGCTCACACGGTAACACGGCTCTCCTCCTTTCCCCGGACGCGTACTTCCCGGGGGATAAGAGTGAAGGGGACCTGGATATTCCAGCCCTTCTCCTTAAGTCCCTGGACCACCAGAGGAACAACGCGCCCAGGAAGCCCCCTCCTCCGTCTTTCCCCGTCATCCTCCCTCATTCCCGGGCTCCCCCGGGCTTGAGGGAGTGCCTGTGGAAGACGGAGAAGGAGCCCCCGGTCCCCTACCAGCTGAAGGAGCCCGATGGTAAATTGAGGCAGGGGAGTCTGCTACCCGTCTGGAGCTGGCCCACACCATCTCCACGGGAGCAGCCGCCTCTTTGATTAGGGACTGCCTCAACGCCCTAACAAACTCCTACCACGAGATGTCGGGTGTACAGCTAGCGTGAGTACCTTTCTCGTGTATCATGTTTGTAGGGATGCTGGGTAAAGGGTCTCCCTGTTACTCCCGGGTACTTATCCCCGGGTTCGCTCGGTTCTTTCTTTGTTTACCCCTTACAGTGACACCCTCTCTTCCATGGCCACCGTGATGGAGGGCGTGGCGGCAATGGCTACCCACTTCATGCGGGAGGAGGCGAAGGCGTTCGCCGAGGCGAGACTGGCAACCCGCCAAGCGGCAGCTAAATCTGCGCCAGAAATGGCACAGAGGGGAGTGGTACGAGCTGTCCCCTTGTCCCCCGCCCTCTTTGACCAACCGGCGACAGACACGATCTTCGCCTCCCTCCCAACGGTAATTAATTTACCAAAGCCTTCCACCTCCAAGTAAGTACCTCTCGTGTTCGTCTTACCCGAGTTGTCACGGGGTGAAATGAAAGGATTTTCGGGTCTATTTTGGGTCCTAATCATTCTGTTTGTCCGTAGGCCACGTGCCCCACAGCCAGCCAGACCAGCCTACCAGCCCCGGAGGCCCTCCCAGCCCTCCAGGCTACCGAGGCCCTCCTATCCCACTCCCCCGAGAGCACACAACAGGCCCTCCCAGAGGGGCCAGCAGCCCTTTCGAGGAAGGGGACAGGTCTCCAAGCCCTTCGCAAAGCCCAAGTCATCCTTCAACCACCCCTCCCAGAAGGACCGCGCCACTTGAGGGTCCCACTCTGGGCTGCCTCACAGGGTGGTCAGCAGCCTGGCCCACCCACGGCTGGGCAGCAAGGATAATTCGCCAGGGCCTGTCATGGCCCTGGATTACTGTTCCGGTGAGTAACTGTCATCCTTACTGTCTGACATATGAATTATGCCTAATCCCGTCCTTGGGCTACCGTTAGGTCAAAATCAGATTTTCCCTTGCGGTCAAAATCTCTGCCTCTCCTGTCATTCTCCCCCCAACCACCCCGGGTCCCTCGGGCCCCGGGGGATTAGGATTAACGGTACTCTCACTGACACCTGTCTTCTCCCGTTACAGCCACTACGTCTACCTCCTGCCTCAACCAAAGTGTCACTTTCGGTCGTCCCGCATGTGCGGGAAATGCGGGAAAAAGGGGTAGTGGAGCGGGCGACGGGAAGGGTCTTTCTTTCTCGTTTATTCACGGTCCCCAAAAAGGATCAGGGAAAAACGAGATTGGTGATGGACCTGAGCAAGCTAAACAAATTCGTGAAAACATTACATTTCAGGATGGTTTCGGTTGCTCAGGTCCGCACAGTTCTGAGGAAGGGAGACTGGTTAGCATCCCTGGATCTCAAGGATGCTTACTGGCACGTCCCGATCCACCCCAGGTTTCGCCGCTTTCTGGCCTTCCAGGTGGGGACCGAGACGTTCCAGTTTACCAGGCTCCCTTTCGGTCTTTCTCTAGCTCCGCGAGTCTTCACAAAACTCGTGAGGGTGGTGGCATCCCGTCTGGCAGAGGCGGGTGTCCCCACCCTCATGTACCTGGACGATTGGTTGCTTCACGCCCCTTCCAAGGAGCAGGTAGCAAACAACGTCCGGGTAGCGAGGGGAGTGCTAGAGGAAATGGGGTTTCTGTTGAACATCCCCAAGTCCTCTCTCACCCCCACTCGCAAGCTGTGTTGGCTAGGAATAGAGTGGGACTCTCTTTCGGCCACTCTCTCTCTCGCTCCAGACAACGCCCGCCGGACCCTCCGCCACGTCCGCCGGGCGCATTTTTCCCGTACTTTCTCTCGCCGCCAGTGGGAATCATTGCTCGGGTCCCTAAATTTCGCGGCCCCTGCAATGCCCCTGGGACGACTGAAACACAGGAGGCTGACGCGGGAGGTAAACCTCCACCTGTCCCCCACACACAGGGACCTTCCCAGGCAAGTGTCCCCCTCTCTCCACCGCCTCCTTCGCCCCTGGCTACGTCCCGGTGCCCTGCGTCAGCGGGTCCCCTGGGTGTTCCCTCCCCCGGGGATTACGGTGGCGACAGACGCATCGGACGTAGGCTGGGGATACCAGTCTTGCCTGGGACATCAACGGTGCGGGGGATGGAAGGAAGGGGAAAGGCTACTGCACATCAACGCCCGGGAGTTGATGGTAGCGAAGGAATGGCTCAACAGACACCCTCAGTTTGCCAGGATAGGCGTCCGCTCCGATATGGACAACGTTGCGGCCGTGCAGTGCCTACAGAAACAGGGCACCGTACGGTCGGAAATTCTCCTGTCCCTGTCAGAACAGATTTTCGCAATAGCGGCCAAGAGGGACATTCACCTCTCGGCCCGCTACGTGCCAGGGCGGGAGAACGATTGGGCGGACGCCCTATCCAGGTTCAGGGGGACGTCAGTCGAGTGGCAACTGCGTCCCCTTGTGTTCGAGTCTCTCTGCCTTCGCTACGGGACACCGGAGGTGGACCTATTCGCCTCCCCATCCACGGCCCTACTCCCTCTGTTCCTGACTTTCTCATCCAGAACAGAGGCGGGAGGCCCGGACGCCTTCACGGAGGACTGGAACAGGTGGGGTCATCTCTACCTCTTCCCACCCCCAGCCACTTCAGTCCTCCTGAAGGCGATCCTCAAGCTGCGCACTTTCAGGGGGAGGGTTCTCCTCATAGCCCCCCGCTGGCCAGCACAGCCGTGGTTCGGAGAGTTGTCCCGGTGGTGCCCGCATCCCCTTCAGTTGGGATCGGCGTGCCTCTCCAGCACCCTGTCTGCACCACTCCAAGCGTCACTGAAACTACACGCTTGGAGTTTCTACGGGGAGTCCTCAGCAAAAGGTTCACTAAGGAGACAGTGGACAAGATGTTGAGGGCTCATCGTCAGTCTTCGGTGCGACAATACGAATCGTGCTGGAAAAGATTCCAGGACTTCTTGCGAAGACACCCCTCCAGGGTCATCTCGGAGGACACAGTCCTGGAATTCCTCACGTGGCTCGCCGATTCCACCAACAGGGCCCCGGCGACGGTGCTTGCGCATCACGCAGCCCTGTCTGATCCCCTCCTCCTGGGTTTTAACATTAAGGTTTCGGAGAGGCCTCTCTCTCTCCTGAGGATGGGGATTCGGGCGGGGACCGCACCTCACCGGGCCCAGGCACCCTCCTGGTCCCTTCATCGTGTCCTTTCCTACCTGACCTTCGAGGGGGTCCCTCTGGAGGTTTGTCACCTCCTCCAGAAAACTCTCTTCCTGCTCGCCTTAGCTACAGGTTACAGGGCTTCTCAGTTGGCAGCCCTGACCCGTCACACAGCCTTTTCTTCAGTAACCCCTAACCTTACTTCCTTAACCATTTCCCCCTCCCCTGCTTTTCTAGCTAAGAACGAGCAGGCTGACGACAGAATTGGCCCTCTCGCAGTACCCTCGTTCCTGAGGGATGGAAATTTCCACCCCCTCTGCCCAGTCCACGCCTTTGTTGCATACGTGGAGGCGACGAGAGGGGCTTCTCCGGACCACCTCTTCTACAACTCTAGGTCCGGTAACCCTCTCTTCCCTAGGTCAATCGCTCGCCTTCTCTGCCGAGTGATAGAGAACGGGGATCCCGGACACGCCCCGAGGGCTCACAGCGTTAGGGGCGTGGCCGCCTCCCTCGCCTTCCTCAGGACTCACTCGGTGGAGAGGGTCAGGGATTTAGGGGGCTGGGCGTCCACTTCTTCCTTCAGGACGAGGTACCTGTTCCACTCGCTCTCCCCTACCCCCTGTGTGGCTATGGGTACTCCACCTCCTATTCCCCAGGGTCCCCGCGGGAGACACATGGGGGGGAGGGGCCGCCCGAAGAGAAAAGGTCGGGTGATTTAAGTCCCGTCACATCATCCCAGACCTCATCCACATCTTGTACAGCTTCATACTCATCCCCATTCTTCACGTGTACATATGGTGAAAGAGAATATATAATAAATTACATTGTTACGGAATTCTTGTGTATTCATTTTCCAAACAATTATTAACTAAGATGAGTGACAGGAGATATTATTACACAGGATATCTGGATCCTAGTGTCCTCCTTCATCCCCTCGGGATTACATTACCTGAGCGAGGGCCATAGCCCTAACTCAGAAGACTTGAATAAGGGGGGGGGAGGAAAAGGGGGGGGGGGAGTATCCATGGGAACCTCCCCCCTCCTCTCCTAGACCCGAACCCTCGAGTCTAACTATAAAGACTTTATGTGTAACAATTCTGGTCTATAACAGAATGGTCTACGGTTTTATGGTATACGCTACTTCTCCCCCACCACGGCGTTTCACCTAGCCAGTGTCGGGAGGGGCGTTAGCTGCTGCCTCACCGGGCTCGGTTACCTTTCCTGCCCTCCGCTCTCAACCACTCTTAACTAGCACGTGATTGCCTCCACCTCACCTCCCACCTACCGCATCGCATGCTTAGCAACCAGCTGTACTGGTTTCACTATACCAATAATAGTGCATTTGTCGCGGCTTCTGGCCGCTTAAATTGTATTTATTGGTTTGTGAAACCAGTACAGCTTCTACTGTCCCACCCACCTCCCGATGCGGCAGACACTCACTTCTTTCTCATTGGAGTGGACGAGCGGTATTCAGCGGAGGAGGGGCTTAATACCTCACCTCACCACCTCCAGGTGGCTCCACTATCAGTACAGCGCCAGATTTGAATTTTTATTTACTTCTGATGAACGTCACGGAATTGACCCTTCCAACCCAGATTATGCCTACACGGGGCCTGGGCTTGTGAAGGGGCCTATTCTATAGCAACCAGCTGTACTGGTTTCACAAACCAATAAATACAATTTAAGCGGCCAGAAGCCGCGACAAATGCACTAGTTTAGTATAAGGTACTTGGACTCCTTCTGGGAAAGAGACCATAACGATACAGCATAACATTATGCCAGATTCAGCCCAAAAATAGCACCGCCCATAAAGAGGATATTCATCATGTTTCTGTATCTATACTGTACTGTCTCTCTCTGTAATATAGGCGTCTCTATATATTTCTCCACTTTATTGCACATCTGTAGAAATTCAGGTCGCTATCGATCAGGAAACATGAGTCATTTTCCAAGTTAATGCCGGTATTGCTTGTTGCACTTCCTAGCAGAGTAGATAATAGGCATTTGGATTTGTGTGACCAATATACATCACCATGTACTTGTCCATATTGAAAGAATTACACTGAATGGCAATGAGGGGTAAAATGGGTGCTATGTTTATTAGTATGAGTGTTGAATAAACTGTATGGCACGAGAGTGAAGCTGAAAGGACAACTATTCATGGAAATAATTACTGTCCGCCCCGGTGCTAAATTAAAGTAATTGCCTGATTTAAAAGCTACCAAGTAATATTCTCTACAGCCACCTCACTCAGTTTGCGTTTTACATAATTTCGTTTGTTCTTTTACTCATTAGAAAATCGGGAGGCATTGTGAACAGCGCTGACTACCACAGTCTCCACGTGTCAAACTTCAATACCATCTGCGTGAAACAAAAAACATATCATACTATTTTTTTCCAAAGCAAACTAAGATTTCCTTTTGTTTCCAGAATGAAATGTACAATACATTGTAAAACTATCAACGTACTGATAAAGTACAGAAGAAACACGTCAGAGGGAAAGGGAGTTTAACACACACACACACACTCTCTCTCTCTCTCTCTCTCTCTCTCTCTCTCTCTCTCTCTCTCTCTCTCTGTATAGCCTATAAATATTTAAGTACGTGTCACCACTTTTATGCTCTCTCCATATTCTTTTTTCGTCTACTTCCAGCTCCAGTTCCGGAATCATGAACACAGATATTCTACCATAACACAGTAAAGAAACAGGTTATTCTCTATTATTAATTTAATACAAACAGGAAAACGAAACAACGATGTACCGTAAGTTGCTGTGTAAATAATTATCTCTCTCGTTGGTTCATTTACCTCCATTATTTTATTCAAGATTTACTTTTACCTTACACCTGTATTTATGGGACAAATATCTACTGGAGCGTATCCTTATTAAATATTTTTCGAGACTCTTGACATGATTATAGTAAAATTTGGCATATTCATTACATCAAGGCTACATGTGCAGTGAAATATGTGTATCTGGACCCAACCGAGAGGCAGAATGGCAAGCGATGGTTTATACACATTTAATTGAGTTATATCTGTGTAATTAAATGAGTAAATGAATTAAGCTTGGATGTGGGGTGAACTAATTGCAAGAGGTACTTCCCTAGTCCCTACGAAGTTTTTTTTCATTACATATAAAGGCAATATATATAGTATAATATGTAATGATGTATCTGCAACATAATATCTTTGAGCTTGTTTTCTTGACATGACGGTAGATTCGTTATAATTATCATGTGAATTTATACTGTGTAACATCAAAACCTCTTCATTACCGTGAATCTAATTACATCAACATCAATGCCAGCAACAAGTGTGGACTGTCACCATTATTAGTCTTCATTACTATAATCAACAACACGACTACCAGGACACCACCACCACCACCACAACCACCACCAACACCACAATATTTGCAACACCCACTACACAATGACAATAACACACACACACACAACACACACACACACACACACACACAGCAAAAAAAGGTCGTGATATAGGTGTTGCTACAAACTACCACACTCGGCTGCCTTCCACTGAATACACAATACCCTCGGTGAGACTGAAAATCGCTACTGACGCAAAACACAAAGCTAATCCGACCTTCATGGGACGGTGCGTCGTGGAGATCGTACAACCTTCCTTCCTTCCTTCTTTCAAATTATGGAGGTTACGATTTGGTCACCGTGTTAGGTGTTCATTATTCCTTAAAAACTAAAAAAAATATTGGTGCTCTATTTCACGGCATATTCTGGTGGACTCAGTTGATCTCAATTAAAAATGCAATATTGTAGCTTTAAAATTCACGAACAAACTCGATTATAGCAACCATAGCTTTTATTATACCATGTGTGTTCTGATCCAGAATGACGAAAAGGAACGTGTTGAAGCTTCTGTACCTCTCCGTCTATCAGTCTGGTTTCATGAATCGTTCAGTCAACAATCGTCTTCTATTGAGCGAGTGACCCTTTGTTGGAGTACCCGAATTTTTTTATCTGATATTCTGAAATATTGTACAGTGACGTCCAATAGGCCCACCACACCTTCGAGTGAACCTGCATTAAAATATGATGCCAAACTACAACTGTTGCTCTCTGTATTATTGGTTTATATGATTCACTTAAATAGCTCCCTTTCATTCACCTAATGTAGGACTTTTGATCTTGATTCTACGGTGAGTTTTGAAATATATACCAGCCTGTGTACTGAACGTATTAAATTACCTTTAATATTATCCTAACCCACTAAATTTCAGGGAGCACACTATACTGTAGGATTCTCCATAATAATAAATACAAGTCCAAAAGGTTATATCTGAACCTTTGAAACTAATTCACTTTGATTTCTGTACAAAGCCAGGGACGCAAAGCTGCTATTATTATTTCTATCCTATAACCTAGAAAACCCTCTGTGGATTCATGGTACAGCCACAATCAAATAACCACCGACACTCTCCTTCCATCGTGCCAGTAAATCAGCTTCATATAAAAATATAATCATACAACATCTTACGTCAACTCAACCCCCTCAACAATTATTATTATGAGGTGCTGCAAAATCATACCCGTGTTGTTCTTTATTGCCAAGATATTTACTACGATGGAAGGAAAGTGTCGGTGGATTTTTTATTGTGGCTGTACATAGTCTAGACTGGGAACCATATAAAAACACCGATGCGGTCCCTGGAACGATTAGACATTCAGAACAAAGTTTCTATGTTTTCGTATTATTCCCGGATCTTTGTGTTCAATGAACTGTATCGTGGCGGATAAAGCATTATTCTAATCTTGCATGAATTATTGGATTATATAGTTGTTTGGGATATCTCCTTTTTGCCAACCACCTGAGCAGGAGTGATTGTGATTTACCTTAATTTATAGAGGAAAATGAGAAATAAAAACAGAGTAGTTCTGCAATAAAAAAGATTTGCAATCAAACGCTGAAAACGGAGGTGGAGATTTTCCCCCACAATTTTACCTATTACTACACCCAATTGTAAAACAGAAATTGGCACACAACACGTTTTTCCCCATATTTAAAATTTATGCTAATTACATTCCCAGCCCGGCACAATGTCAAATATTGTATGTCCCATTTGCATATAATTACTTGCGTAATTAACATTAATATGACAGTTCGAAGAGAAATTAAGGAATATATTTTCTAACATACGTACAGCCATGGCTGAAAGTCCATGATCAGGGGATACAGCTATCTCTTGCAATTCTAAGAAAAAAAAATGTGATAAAATAACATTACTAACATTTCGTTGAGCTGCGACCTACCACAGTCAGAGGGGTGTGGAAACTTTTCTTGTTCCAACTCTCTGCCCAGTAGTACTATCGGCTGTGGCTTTGCACTACCCCATGCTCATGGACTTTCAGCCATGGCTGTACATAGGAGTGTGTATGTGCAGTCACAACCTATAAGAATATGAATCTACCCATCTAAACTATTTGACCTTAAAGTTACATTTCCTGTAATGTCAAGCAGCGATACATTTTACAATTCAGTTAGATGAGAAATTACAGAACATGTAAAATTGTTTGTTTTACAAGTGCCTATAACTTATTCTACTACTTGACTATTAAAAGGGGGATATTTCATCATCATAAATGGAAAGATTACCTACCTACACTCCAGGGTTCCACATAATATTTTAAATGTGTGAATTACAAAAGCAATATATAATTACTACGATGTTCATTCGTCACCATATTATTATGTATTTTTAGCTTTATTAAATTATTAGCCACAATAGTAAAAGAACAATAATTTCCATTCACCAGGACACATACGAGTTTATTATTATAACATTAGAAATTTCACCATTGCACTCTCACCATGTGAATTAAAAATGAATAAAAGTGAAAATCACTACGGCACCACACCACGCGATGCCCATCACCATCAGAGGGAGAATAAAACAATGCATAAAAATATACACAACAGGCCGCAGGTGACACCAAAAATTCTTCGAAATAATTTTTTTTTTTTTTGCTCAATATAAAAAAAACGTGACAACCGCTAGACCAATCGTAGACTATGACGGAGATATCAGATGTCGCTTGATAAAATATTCCCTTCGATAATTCAGATAACTAATATTTTTTTTGTTTTTTTCTGACGTCATAGTGTCACGCGAACGCACGCACGCACGCACTAGATTTTGTGTGTATATAAAGCCAGTTGGGATGAACTGTGACATATCGAAGCAGCTACCGACTTCAACGATACACACACAATAACACACACGGCAGAAATGTTATACCAAGTTAGTGAAAGTGAACTGTGAATATTATCATCTTAAGAAGTGCATATTATCATTATTATTATTATTATTATTATTATTGTCCCGTACTATAATGTTCTGAATTACAAATATGTTCTTCAGCTATTATAATTTCATTTAGCCTACAGTTAAATCTATCCTTCTGTAAGTTACTATGCTCTTGATAGTTACATAAACCACTTACTCATTTATTCACATATAGTCTTTTAACCATACACACACACACACACACACACGATTCCTCACACTAACACAACAAACAAACAAACCCCCGTACCCATCAAGTAGTCTTTTACACACACACACAATTCCTCACACTAACACAAACATACCACCGTACCCACCAAACTCTCCTCAAGCGTTATTTAAACTTTGACAATAAACTCGCATCAGTAAGATCAGTGGCTTTGCATGTAGGCCGGTACATGCATAGGAAATAAGACGTACTTGTGCTCACAGTAAAATTCAGGGAAATTTCTGGTTTGTACCAAAATATTATTAACAGGATGACATTCATATTTGCACTAACAGTAACTTTCATTTGCCGCCCATTTTTTATTCTTAATGGTACAGCTAGAACTCTTAACATCTTGCCATTCTTTTGGACAGTGATGCACACACCCCGAATTTTTCAAGTATAAAACATTTTTGGAACAGCAACGACGTGAAAATGTTTAGCCTCATTTCACACTTTTTTACAGTTCATAAATATATTTGCACTTATTTAATATTTTTTCAAGTCATTGTACTGCCACTAGACTTACAAGCTAAATGTCATAATTTTAAATTTTCTCGCAAATGAAACCTAAAAATATATAATATTATTCATTCATCAGTCACCATACTAGATTTCAATTGCATATCTTTAAAATTTTCCATCATTGTAATCAATACTATTATTCCAACACAACATACAGTTTTATTAGATATAAATGAAAGCTACACGTTTGCTGACATGAATTTTCTTCACAATTTCCTAGCCGATTTCAAAATTAAATTGAATCAGCCAAGGCACGTAAGATGGTCAATAAAAACCTAATATAACAAATTTCAGGTAAAATTACACCAAAATATTATCGACGTAACCTATTAACCATTACAGGTAAACAAACACTTATGCATCCACGAACAACAAATATTATATACACACGGGTATTATCAACATGAACTTGTCATAAGATATATTTAATTCCTCCTGTGAAGTCCAGAAAGGATAATATTACACCTGACAGCTGCTAACACTGACCTTACTGTATTCTACTAACCGTCCTTTCCTTCATTATGCAGGTGTACTGCTTACAGACTTCCTCACTTCCCTCCATTCCTTACTTTTCCCTTTATTCCCTCACCCTTCTCCATGTCAGTTAATCTCGTAATTTTCGTTATTCTCACGAATATTCCCAGTATTAGAATAGCAGACCCGAATACATATTTAACTAAGAAATGTTAACTGAAAGATTTGAATTCCAGAGTATTTTCATCGTCATTATAGATCTTGGTAATGTAACATATGAACTTGAAGAACATTTATCAGAGGCTTGAATTTTCCCCCCTTTAACTATATCTCAAATATTCCAATTACTTTTCCCGACCTGTCGATCGGCTACTGGGGTACAGACGTGCCATAAATCTATATAACGTAACTCCCTATTATATGAAGAAAGTTACAATACCTTCCTCTGCGAGTTGAAGAATTTCACCCTATAACTTGTTTACAACCCTGCCCAAATACTTTGTTCGTAGCTTCCAATTCTTTCTTTACAGTTCTTTACTTTTTTTGTCGCTGTATGTACTGACCGGAATACAAACATCTATCCTGCTTAACTCTATAGAAAATATCCCCACGTTACAATAAATTACCACATGTTTTTTTTGTTGTTCTAACCCTGACATCTTCATTCCTAACCCACAGGTAGTAGTGGTGACGATGGTGGTGGCAGCTGTAACTTTGGCTGACCCAGACGGTGGTCATGGACACGGCTACAAGCATGTAAGTTGCAATCCACAAACCTCGTGACGTATACACTGACTGAACCGCCCCCATATGCAAATCTCACACACAAAAACATACTGTACATTTATTTCTACTATTTTACCCCACTATACACCTTGCAAACACTGACACCCCCATTACATATCTAAGAAAATCTTGCTATATATTTCTACTACCTATACAGCCTCATAACTACTGTATATCTTCTTCCCCCACCCAGGAACCACTGCCTTATTATTTTGACTACGGTGTGTACGACGACTACAAGGGCACCAACTTCAAGCAGCACGAGAAGTCTGACGGCAAGGCGGTGTATGGATCCTACACAGTTGACCTCCCAGACGGCAGGAAGCAGCATGTGAGTTTAATTACAATTTACGTGTCCGAAAACAAACACAAATATGATTCCCACGCCTGAAAATGTAACGATACGTTCTCATTCTCGTAACTCAATATCACAAAATGGTTTCTTTTTAACACTTCCTTCAGTCCCATCTATAAGTCTAAATCAATTAGATTAGTATACGATGAATCTATATAACTAAAGAGGAACCACACCAAATACCTGCTTTCTATCTTCGAAGTAGGACAAAGAACCCCTTGTAAAATATCGATGATGACTATTATTCTCAACGTTGAACGTGTGTGTCAGAACATTAAATAATCAACCCAATCTACTTAAAAAAACACAATAGAGAAGCCAGTAAAACTATATAAACAATCAAACTTTACCGCTTAGCATTGCATTTACATATGGGAAATAATACAACAATATGAAAATAAAATCGGCTTTTAAGAATCAAAGACAAAAGGAACTCGAGCAGAAATCGGCCGATCATGCAGGCAGGCAAAATGTTTCATATGACTCTGTTTAACAAAAGTATCGTGGGTTTTTAACATAACATTGAGCAATAGACTTCACAATATGAATCGGAGTGAGAGCTATTTCTGCCAGATTGGTTGATAAGCCACTTCTATTCGAAAAGCCTTAATAATCTCGTGCCACCAATTAAACCACCACACTCTCCAATCCAATGAGATAAAAACGGCAGTGTGAACCAAAACACTGGGCTCGGCATTACCACCACCATCACCATCAGCCGAACCACTACGGTACATACAAAATTAACCCCGCCTGCCATAACCTGCATTTAACCCTATTCCAGTTATCCATGAAGCCCAATAACCGGTAAATAATAACGTCATTTAACAGGAATATAACAGTCTCCATTTTCCACTATGGCAGCAGAGGGGTCAAACGGGGTCACGTCACTATAGCGGTGTCCAATTTACACCTCATTCAGGATCGTGGGAAAAAGTAATTAAAAAACTGGACACATGTTCACGCGCTGATAATTTGACAACCACATTAAATAAACAGGAAATAATCTCATCCTTAAAAAAACTTCCCCCATACGTTATACCAATGGAAAGATTATCTGGACACAAAATTTATAAATTCTAATACAAACTGCAAATATAGAAAAAAAAATATCATAAAGTATTCATGAAAAATCAACTAAATAAAAACAGATATTACAAAGTATTTCATGTTTATTAAGAAATATTTAAATAATGATTACATAAATCATCGTACAGACCACAATAAAATAACAGGTAAAATCATCTACAAAAACTGATAAAAATATGTATATTTTCGTTATATAAAAATCATTATATCTAAAACAAACTGGATATTGTTGAAATGTGAATACTTACAAACATGGCACAGCTGCCTCAGAACAAAAACACGCAACACTTAATACTATTTATGACAGACATTACCTCCCAAAACACCGGCGATTTTCAGAAAGCACCCATATAACTATGTACACTCACATACACACAAACATCCAAACAGGCGGGATGAGTAAAAAAAAAAAAGAAATAATAACCAAAAATAAAAGCCTCGTTGACAAACACACACAAACCGAGAAATCCCGCTCGTTTCCCCTGACTATCAGACCCATTACCGTTTCGCCCACTACAAAAAAAAAAAAAAAAAAAAAAAAAAAAAAAAAAAAAACACTTGGCCTTACATGGATGCCTACCAAATTTGACTGTCCTTATTTTCGCTCGCTATCCTGAACGCTCTAAACTCAGCCTCCATCAAAGGAAATAAAAAAACAGAGTCGTCCTATCATAATATGTGTCCACCAAAATGTTGACGGTCCAATTTTTCGTTCGTTCTCAAACTGAAACGACGCGTGTATTTCAAAATCCCAACAATAAATAAATAAATAAATAAATAGATTCTGTATCTGTCAAAGAATAACACTGAGATCCCTGTAATCAACGAACGGGTAGCACTATCTTTCATATTTAGAAGTTCCGTGTGCTATTTTTTCATTTCAGCTTCGAATACAGATCGTGTGACGTTTACCAATTTTAATGTCGGTTGCGCATGAATGAAGATGATTGGATTCAGTTCAGGAAGCAACGACACACTTCAAAGTTTAATTAATTTGATTCCATTTCAGCTAAGTTACAAGTAAAGTATTATTAAATTTTTACTTTACTCTACATTCTTTTCCATATATACAAAATTAATAATATACATAAAGATAATAATATATAAATAATTAATCGCCGAGAGAAAATTAATATGGACGATTTATGATGAGTAATAGTCACTAAATTTACATGCAATGGTATACTATCTTTAATACCGAGGCAAATATTCTTCTCCATTACATTCATGGTTAACAATTATTAAAAATGTTAGTGCATTCATTATACTTTTCTGTAGTATAATAATAACTTCCTTCATTTTTCCCCTTCCTTTCATTTCTCTAGATTTACTCCTCTTCCATTATGTTTTATCTTTCTACTCGTGCATTGTTCCTTTCGTTTATCATCTTTCATTCTATTCCTTTTCCTCTATCATTGTTTTCCATCCCTCTTCTTCTTCTTCCTTTTGCATTGCCTTCCATTCCTCTTCTTCTTCTTCCTCTTTCATTGCCTTCCATTCCTCTTCTCTCCTCTTGCTCTCTATACTCTCGCCTCACTCTCTTATCCTACCAATCCTTCCTCCTCCATCCTATCAAATTTGCACAAGTATTTGCCTTAAAACAGGTTCCCTTTGATCTTCAGCCTGCCTCCCAAGAGTAGGAAAAAAAAGAGTACCCAGAGCAAACTTCCCCTCTCCAGCAACCCATTTTCTCTGCCTACCCTCACTCACGAAATCCGATTACTGCTCCACCCAAGGTCCACTCTCCGTTTTCTTTACATATAATTTATACTCTCCACGTGCCTCATTTTCTCTCATGAACTTTCCCCCGCAACCTGCTTTATTTGAACCCTCCAGTTTCCCGCCTCTAAAGGTAACTAAAAATCTTGAAATTAAAAACAAATTTGCTCTTCTATCCTATTGTCCCATCAAACAGCATTTTCTTTTGAATTTTCCTTCACTTCTATTTCTTGCGTCTCTTTCTAGCGTTAATAACCCATTCTCACCTTCGATACGTACCCTAGTTTGATCTTTGAACTCACATGACCTCTTGGTGTCCACAGGTTGACTACACCGCTGACCACTACAAGGGCTACGTGGCCAAGGTAAGAACGTTTATATTTATAACAGAGCAAGACAAAATTCTGACCATGTAATTGTATGGGGTTTGCTTCCTAACTTGTAAATTTGTATGGCATAAATAAGTCTCCAATTTATTTACAACTAAATCCCGGCTTGTATAGTTGAATAGTTTGAAAACCTTAGGTGTCGAGGTATTTTTCCAACTGTGAATAGAGGCGTCTTACACCTTTTTATTATTCAAAATGGCCGATTACGCTGTCACTTACGCTTTACAAAAATCTAATATTTACAAATACCACTCTACAGGGAGAATCAATACAATCTCATACAAGTGTATTCTTATATCCTGCCATTAAATTTCCAGCATTCATTAACATCAACCCCGTCACTGATAAACTTTTACTTTTTTTGTTTTAATGTAGGAGAAATCCATTGTTTAAGTATCTGTTTTAGAAGTCTTATAAATTTACAGTACCTTGATACAAAAACGAAAACTTGGTACCAATTTCCAGGTGAGTTACTACGGGAAGGCCAAGCACCCCAAGCACTACGGTCCCGCCATCACCTTCAAGCACGAGAAGGGCTACGGACACGGACACGGAGGCCACGGACACGGAGGACACGGTGGTCACGGACACGGTGGACACGGACACGGCTACCACTGAGGCTATTATATACAACGACCAATACTATACCACTGATGGGCTATTACTATTAGAGCTATATTATTTACTTCTACTACTTCATAAATCTACATCTAATAGTTCCTAATTAATTTAATGCTATACTGCTACAATTAATAATGAACATAAATTTTCCCCTCAATATATTCTGGCCCTGTCCAATCATTACTTCGATTACACTAATATTCGACTGATCTTGCTTTTCGCTTGCATGTTCCAGCTTTAACCTTTATCATTCCTAATCTCTTTCAATCCAAATTCAACGCCAAGAGCAAACCATGACCCAAAGATCTAGCAAGTAATTAGCAAGTATAATTTCAGCTCCATTCAACATTTTCATTAATCACCGACTCTTTCAAATTTATTCCCTGCAACAAAGTCTCACTTCTGTTTACCTGCCTTCAATCACCTCTCAGCCCTCTACTTGAACCCCGATAATCCCTATAGCAACCACCATCAACATGTTTTCAAAAGCATAGCAACCAAGAAAATAAATACCCAGAGTTTATTTTTCGCGGGGCCGTCGAATCAAAGAAGACAGCGAGCGTAATTGGTATAGATAAACTATTCAATTCACATTATGACCAATGAAAACAAAAAAACCATGCAGCGTCACAATGGCAGCTAAACGAAAAATTGATCTCGTGAACGAAAAATAAATACCTCTAAGGCCACCAGCTTCCACTCCCTGACATAGTATAGTGTCCTCGAAAGGGACCAGTGGCAAGCAGCCTTTATTGTTTATCACGCCAGCAGTTCTCTTGCTGATACTTCGGCTTATCTAGATTAAGGTTTATTATATAAATATATATATTGTTATATACATATTATATTTTTTGATGCAAATAAATAAAATAATATAAAAAATTAGCTGAACTTTTCCATAACCTAGATGTATGTACTTATATTTCTGTTAGGCAATTAGTTTTCATTTTTTCTTTTTTTTTTTTTACTATGTCATACTGAAACAAACATTTCGAGTGCATCCTTGTGTAGACATATGGTCTCAACATACTCACACTTCCAATCTATTCTTCAAAAATATATATATACTTTGAGGGAAACGAAATCTGAACCTTCCTGTGAAAGACATTGCATATACTGTGCTACCTGAAGCACCTGAACCACAGGATTACTAAAACAAAATCAAGTACATTATAAACGGAAAACCAGTTAAATACAAATATGATATTCAAAATGTAATGCCTATACATGTACACATACAATGCATAAAATTAAAAATATATTAATCCTAATATGAAATTAGCATCAAACTTCCATCACAAATCGCAAGCAAAAACAAAAAACAAAAACAAAAACACTATAATAATAACAAAGATGCGAACAAGTTTTCTATTCACTTACTGTTAGTTAAAGTATCTCTCTCTCTCTCTCTCTCAGCTTTTCGACTCACTCACACAACGGCAACGGAACCAGCGGTGAGCAAATCAAGGTTTCGGTTTAAGAAGCCTGATGGTTTGCCACTCACCTCTTTCACACTTCCTCCACCCCCTCCCTCCCCTACCGTGTCTCACTGGGTCATTGTGCACATGGGGGAGTAGGAGGAGGAAGAGGGAAAGATGGAGAAAGAGGAAGAAAAGGAGAGAGGAAGGAAAGGAGAGAGAGGAAGAAAAGGAGAGAGAGGAAGGAAAAGCGAGAGAGAGGAAGGAAAGGAGAGAGAAAGGAGAGGAAAACGAGTAAAAGAAGGTGAACAAAGAACAATATAACAAGAGCCACAGAACACCACACTGGTATTTCAATCATATATTTCCTTGGTACTGTTTACTTTACCTGTTATTTTACAATATTAATAAGTCATATTGTTTGGTTGTTATTCGTAGTTTATATTAAGAGTGACAAGCCTCAAAGTGTGAAATAGAGCACAGAGGAAGGGGAGAAGGGGAGGAATGTCACATGTGGCCTTGAGGAAGAAAGAGAGAGTATGAAACAAAGGCAGCATCAATGGGTGGATGGGTGGTGGCCCTTTAATGGTTAAAGGTCACTGCTGTATGGATGACCTTCTGGGATGAACAATTGCCACGGTAGGTCAGGTTAACACCCTCACGGGAATCATTCTTTATCAGTTGGCTACACACACACACACACACACACACACACACACACCAATATATAGTATACACGCATGCAAATTTCCAGGGTGATGCAGAAAACACATGCCACACTTCAGAGGGTATTTGTTTAGTGAACATATTCAGTGGGGAGCGAGAAGTTCCAGGTTCGATTCCCGGGCTGGCGATAAGGTTTGACAATATTCCTCACAGCAAGCTGGTACCCGGTCGTAAACTATTTGCAGGACGCAGATTTGGGTAAGAAACTACAAATTCCCAACACACGCAAACACGAGACATCGACACTATATCACCTGTAGGCCTATAACCCAGGTTTCCCATCCGTTATATATAAATTTGTATACAGTATATTTACACATACACACACATGTATACACACCCAGATGCGCAGAGTGGATACAGCGACAGACTTCAAGTATCATGGATCAAGGTTCGAGTCCATGCAAAAACGTCTGAAGTTTTTCCGAGGTGATCTGATGGTTCGTGCTGTCCGTCAAGTATCCTGGCTACGCCGACACGTCAAGAAAATACCCCCTACATCGTCATTAACTCATAACATAGAAGATGCCCGACCATATTCCAAGATGCTGCGAGTGACGATGTAGCTGCCCTCTGGCCCCTTTCCTGAGAGTGACGTATATAAATAAGTTGTCGTCTTCTAGTGGGACAGAAGAGAAGCTACCAACACCAAGAAGTTCCGCTGCCTCATCTAGTGTGATACCCAATAATCTCGGGGCCTTGCAAGAGTCCCGAAGTGAAAAAAAATATATATATATAATTATACACTTTTGCAGGCACATAGAAGTAAAGTCCAATACACAAACACATTCATATAACCACCTTATTACTCCAATGTCTACACACTACACTAACCAACACACCACACTAACCAACACACCACACTCGCCACATAAACTTCAAATCCAATCACTAGCACTATTACCAACACTGAACCAAGCCAAAAATGCTTACTATATTCGGACTTCGGACATAACTTTGTTGTGGATATGAAAAGAATTTGCTCATCAGCCGAACTCGTAACAGAAACAAAACATTAATTTGCAAACAAAAACATCCGCAAAACGACTGCCTTCAACTGATAATGGGTAAATGTGTGTGAATGTGTGGGAATGAGTGTAAAGTGCGCAATTATGTGTGTGGATGATACAGACATACAGATTTACATAATATTATGCATATCCGATTTATGTGTGCATCTTCTTACATAAATCTACCGTATACAGAACCGGTATGTCAGGAAAGCATGTGATAACAACCACACTAATATAAAGTGTCAATGATTTATAATAAAAAAACAAACAAACGTTATTATTACAAAAGGTCAGCCAGTACGGCATGCTGTGTTGTATATGTCCATTTCTGACACAACCATTAAGATTTTGACGTCGGTTTCGTCAAAGTTTTAGAATGTGAAGATTCCAGGGAACAAAAATCAGTAATATATTAAACTATAATAAAATACATACCGGTACAAACAAACACAAGCTACAAAGTCACATGTAAATATTTACTGATGTGGACAAACTAACTTATATACATTTTACACCAATATAAACTTATGAAATCTTCGTCCACACACTTATATCCAGAAACACATTCAGGCAGACTAAAACTATCAACAGTCCATAGATACTGAGACAAGTACTAATATTAAGTTTAATCAATTACAAAATACTTACATCACATATCATACGAATACAGTACTTGCAGTTCTTCATATCTTTCTTACAGGCAAAAATATTAATACATACAGCCTTATGAAAGTATATACAACTAAACACAAGTACTATTAACATATTTATTTATACACAATGTCCATCACATACATGACCTGGCCAGAATATCGACACATACTTATCTAATTCGATTTGGATATTACAGTGTAATGGCGCTTGACTTATTTTGAGGGCTGGGATAATTATTTACGTGCTTACATCTCTACCTGAAGAATTAATAGCAGCGAAAAGTTGGTTCATGTAAGTTCCTTTTCATATGGATTTTTCCATACCCAATTCGGTACATTTTGTGAAAACAGTTTAACCTATATAAGCTGTCTTAGGGCTTTCGGACACGGTATATGATGATGCAAAACACATCTCACATTGCAACTGTGTATAATTTGCGTTTGCCTTCATCGTTTCCTCACATGTACAGATTTTTCACACACACACAAACACACACACATAGGTACAGTATCTGGCATCGCTACGCCACAAGACCCACGAATGACTAAGCGGTGACCATAGCAAATCCAAACACCATTGATACTAGCGGTATTGTGTGGGAGTGTCGTCACGTGTCGGGGGGAGGGGGGGGAGGGGGCGGAGGGGGGCTGTGGAAGGGAGAGCAAAGAGGAGTTAATGAAGCAAAAATATAAACAGAGGAAGGGGAAGGGGAATAGCAAATGAGGAGTAAGACGAAAGGAAGGGCAGGAATATGAGAGGAAAAGAGGAATCAGAGGTACAGATTAGGGGAGTTTAAAATGAAAATAAAGGAATACAGAAGGAATTGTGTCGACTCTTTGAAGGGAAAATGAACGGACATTCAAAAAAAGGGTGAGAAATTTGGGACATAAAACGAAAATAAGAAGAGAGAATAAAACAAGACATACATCGAAAATAAGAAGAGAGAATAAAACAAAACAGAAAAGGATGAAAGATGAATAGAACAGTAGAGAGAAGGACAACGTTAATAAAAGTGAATAAAACACGGAAATGGGAAAGAGCAGGCAGAAAGAGGTGCATTAAGGGAAAGGAAGCTGGATTTGGAGCAGTGTGTGAGAGGATTTCCTTAGTCCTTGAGATAAAAGAAAAATTCTGTTCAATTCTGTTCTACACACTCTCTCTCTCTCTCTCTCTCTCTCTCTCTCTCTCTCTCTCTCTCTCTCTCTCTCTCTCTCTCTCTCTCTCTCTCTCTCTCTTAACACACACACACACACACACACACACACATACAACCTCAGTCACCTATATATAGTGCAACACCACCACTTAGAAGCCAGTGTTGACCTGACCACCACCTCTATCACTACCACCACTATCACCACCACCACCACCTCCATCACAGCCTCCACCACCACCACCTCCATCACTACCTCCACCACCACCTCCACTACCACCTCCACCCCTGCCTCCATTTCTAACTATTTTCACATCACCTCCACTTCCACCTCCACTTCCACTTCCACCAGCCATGATGTGCACTAAAGTAAGTTTGAGGTGTTCGAGATAAAGTCATTACCAATTTGTTGAGGGAATTGGTGTTGAAAACTTAGTTAGTAGGAGTCTACACACACACACACACACACACACACACACACACACACACACACACACACACACACACACACACACACACACACACACACACACACACACACACACACACACACACACATTAAAAGGGGACATACTAAATTACATTTTATTCGCTGAAAGTTGCGCTAATTATTATAGACCAGTCATACAAGACTTTCCGAACAAGAGTGGCGTATCAGCCAACAGGTGTTATGGCCTCTATGGCACTCTTACTGGAGTCCAGAAGCAATATATAACGCAAAAACTTTCACAGTATGAGTGGTGTAAGAGCCATTTTGCCTGAGTAGTTCATACGCCATTCCTACTCGGAAGGTCTCATAAAATCTGATGCATTTTAAGCCATTTATTAACTTAAATGGCCACCATCACGGGATAACCTCAATTTATAAGGTAATGAAATAATTTCACATCATCATCCACACTAGAAAATTAGCTTCATGCCACACATTATAAATTCCACACAAACTGGTAACGTGTTGGCTATTTCCCACCTTTTTGACACTGATTCATGTACACTACCTACGAACGGAGCAACTTTGCACATTCCAAAATTTCTCCCAAAGAGCCAAAATGTTGCATATTAACTATTACTATGAGCTTCTCCTGTAGCGGTGTTGTCCACATGGGGTCATCAACTAAGGTAATGACATCTATTAATTATCAATAGGTTTACTTTTCGCAAGGGTCTTAGAGAGAGTATACGAACTATTCCATAAAAAACAAAGGCATTAACTCGTTCTTTGATGACATGGAGTTAGTCCTGTTAATTAACTGCTCACCAGGGTAACTGTCTCTCGCCATGCATGTTACTCACGTGTGGGATAGGATTATTGTCTAGTGCAAGAGTAGCAAGTTCATTGGGCCGTATGCAAGAACATTGATGGAGTTGACGATGGTGTGGCAAGGTACGACAACTCCATAGACACACTACAGGGCCATCGTACAACACCATGAATGTTCTTGATTAAGGCACTTTGTTTTATCAGGATTTACACACTGAATGACTACACACTCTGACTGATTCGATTCATCTCCATGCATTCTGATGTTGGTATTGAATTTGCTGATGGGAAAAAAATAAAGGGCTATTGATATCTTCCAAACTATACCAGGGAAATGACCAGCCTACTATTTTGTGGCACAGTTTAGAGGAATCAGTAACCTCCATTAAATCTGCCGCTTACATCGAATTAACGCCCCTCAAATAAAGAAAAAGAAGAAGGGAAAAAAAAAGAAACAGAAGAAGAAGGGGAAAAAAAAGAAGGAACGCCAGAGATCAGAAGCAACCTAAACACAGAAATCAGACTGCATGACACACTTGTTAGTTGACCATGTGGGAGGAGAAGGACTGCTGACCACACAATTTTTTTTTTTTTTTTTTTTTTTTTTCACTTTTAGGCTGGGGATGGTGATTGGGCGGGATGGGTGAGAGAGAGAGAGGGATACATGCGGCGATCCCTACGTCCCGTGACAGATACAGTTAGAGGAATAACGAGAAAGAATAGCCAGTTTTATTTTCTGGTCTGGCGGGTGTACACATTGCCTGCCACCCTCTTCTCGTCCATGTACAGTTAGCCACACATGAACCTGGTACGCCTAGCTACTTGTGAGATACCTACAACAGGAAGGAAAGTGAGTAAAAGTTATAGTTTGTTGACAAGCAGACAGTAATAATATTTTACTGTCTGTCTGTCAACAAACTACATCTTTTTTCACTTTCCTCTCTTTTGTAGCCACCTCACAAGTAAAGAGCCTTCCAGCTTCATGTGTGGCCAACTGTACGTGTGTGTGTGTGTGTGTGTGTGTGTGTGTGTGTGTGTGTGTGTGTGTGTGTGTGTGTGTGGTGAGGGGAGGGGCGGGTGAGTGAGGTGAGTATGAGGGGTGGGGTTCAATAAGGCTGGAGTGAGTGAATATAATAAAAAAAGGGAGTAAGGTGGGACGAGTGTGCGAGTACCGTATGATAAGAGGTTTAGTAACGTGGGATCAATTGGGTGAGGTGAATGAGTATGAATGTTATTAGAGGAGGAATCACTATACTTCCCCCTTAATCGATAGTATTATGTCACCCCCTCCATCAAAGACCCTCTATGTATGCCTGCCCCCCCCCCTCCTCCTCCTCCTCCTCCTCCTCCTCCTCCTCCTCCTCCCCTTCCCCCTCCTCCTCCTCCTCCTCCTCCTCCTCCTCCTCCTCCTCCTCCTCCTCCTCCTCCTCCACCCATCATCACTAAAGGGGGAGAGCCTTGTTTTCTTTCACTCTGTCTTGTTTATTTGTCTTGATTGGTGTGTTTCTGGTAGTGGTGGTGCTTGTATCCACCCACAGACTGTCCTTGTGTGTGTGTGTGTGTGTGTGTGTGTGTGTGTGTGTGTGTGTTACGGTAGTCATTTGTCTCAATCTGTAAGAACAAATGTCATAGTTGTTGTCAGTTTGTTATTATCTCCTTATATATTTCTCCTATATACTTTTCCTCCATACATCCCTTTACTTATAATAAATATATTTCACTCTCCCCTCCACCACATGCTCTCACCACGTCGTCTAATATCCTTACTAATTCCATTACTTTTATTTCCTTTCCCCCCGCGATTCACTTTGCTTCCAATTTTCGTTTTTTCCCGTTGCCATCCACATATTTTCATTTTTTTGTTCACTGATACTGATGCTCTATGTTATTTTTTATTCCACTGAACATTATTTTTTATTCCAGGGTATATTTTTCACTTCATACTGTTTGTGTATTCGAATATTGTGTTAAATATGCACGAGGGACGAAATTTAATTAAGGTTATTATTATTATTCTGTAAGCTCTCCCTCTATTTTCCTTTACTTTCCATTTCTATTTCATTCTTCCCCTTATTCTTTCTCTTTTCTCTCTTTCCTCATTTTATTTTCTTCGTCATCTTATTTTTTCATATCTCAACCAAAATTTTCTTTCCCTCCCTCTTCCTCATCTTATTTCCCTCTCAATCTCCCTACTCTCCAATTATATTTCACTCCCTCATCCGTTTCCCCTCTCACTTCTTTCCTTACTCTCCCTTCCTCTTTCCCTCCCTATTCTGGCTCCATTCCTCTTCTCCTTCTCTCCCTTCGTCCCTTCCTTCGGTCTTTTTTATCACCTGTTTCTTTTTATCTACATTTCTTTTCCTTGCTGCACTCTGGTCTTCCCCCTCCACACACACACACACACACACACACTCACTCACTCACTCACTCACTCACTCACTCACTCACACTCACACACACACACACACACACACACACACACACACACACACACACACACACACACACACACACACACACACACACACACACTCACTCACTCACTCACTCACTCACTCACTCACTCACTCACTCACTCACTCACTCTCTCTCTCTCTCTCTCTCTCTCTCTCTCTCCACATACCTGCCTATCTACTATACACATACCCTCTTCATCTCGCTTCCGGCTTTTTTTTATCTCTCCTCTCCCCCTCTCTTCCTTGTCTCCACCCTTCCTCCATCTCCACATCTCATCCTTCTCCTTCCCCCCAACAGGTCGCCGTAGTCCTGGTGGCCCTGGTAGCAGCCTTGGCCTCCGCTGCTCCTGATGGCTACCAGCAGAAGTACCAAGCGGTGAGTATTTTCCCTTTACAAAATTTTGATTCCGGCACATTCGATTCGCCTTCGTTTGAGAGAGAGAGAGAGAGAGAGAGAGAGAGAGAGAGAGAGAGAGAGAGAGAGAGAGAGAGAGAGATTAGATTCCGGCACATTCGATTCGCCTTCATTTGACACAGAGAGAGAGAGAGAGAGAGAGAGAGAGAGAGAGAGAGAGAGAGAGATAATGCATGGTTCTGAGCTAAGATGTACGAAGACCGAGAATAGGATTTATATTTATCTCAAGGACGCAAGAATTCCGCCCACACTGCATTATCCAGTTTCCTTTCACTAGATCTATCTCTTTCCCACGACACAAAATTTTGGAAACACTTTCCATCATGTTTATAAATACAGAAGTTTATTGTTACCGGAATATTACAAAATTTTGAACTTTAACAAGACCTGGTTACCAAAGTTTTTCTTCAGTAGCTGTAATGTTCTCCTCTCATTCTTTTTGCCCTATTGTCCATTTTTACTACTGTATGTCCTAAGTCATTTATCTAACTAATATATTCACTTCTCTCGCCCGACGTGCCTCGAATGTGCTTTCTTTGGTGCGTATCCTTCGATAGGTTGCTTTGCTCTTCTGGCGATCCATATACCGTAAAGAAACATGCATAGGGTTCGATCCTTTCAAGTAGTACTGAGATTTATGTGAGAGTATGATGTGAAAACCCTTAGCTGTAGTTCACAAATGCAAGGCAGTCTTTTTTATCACTAAAATTTGAGTCAAGAGTAAGCAAGTTTTATTCCAGCTCTAGTATTATAATAATAAAGGAGAAGTAACTGAATAATACTTTGTAGGAACTGATTCATGAGTTCTTCACTTTTCTAAATCACTTCGATGTAGCGTTTTCCCTCGTGTGTCCAACTCATGTGGCGTTTTCTTTATCTAAACACAATAGTGACATACAGAAAACGTGTAAGAACAACAGAAACAACGTAACTCGAATGAATAACAATACAATACCATATTCTTATCTACCACCAACTTCCAATATCCTCAATACCAACGAACCACACCACCCCACTACCCAACCAATAATCGTACCACCCTTTCCTACCTTCCCCATCACCAACTAGCCTAACCTACCTACTTGCCTAACCACCCCACTACTACCCTACCACCGTACCGTACTACCCACAGGCGCCCTACCAATACGACTACTCAGTGCATGATGACTACCACGGCACCCACTTCGGCCAGAGTGAGAAGAGTAATGGTGATGGTGTTTACGGGTCCTACACCGTGGCCCTCCCTGACGGTCGCAAGCAACATGTTAGTAAATTCATGTTTTATTTATCTCTTGCCCATTTATTAGATCTGTGTCCAATTCTCTATTTACTGCCCATATTTTTACCTTCTGCTTTCTATTTATCTATTTATCTATTTCTATTTATCTGTATCCAATTTTCTATTTACTGTACATCTTTTTACCTTCTCCTTTTACTTATCTACCTAATAATAGATAGAAAGGTAGATATATAACAAATAGATATACAAATTAATAATGTATAACAGACAATAATTATACAAAGATATAGATTAACTCCATCATACCCTCCTCTCTAACGACCCTAACATTCACTTCCCCATTAAAGATTTGATTAAGTAACAGATATATAAACAGAGAGATAAATTAATTCCACCACTAACAACCCTAACACTCCATCCATCTCCCATTAACGACAACCAGGTGAACTACGAAGCAGATCCCTACAAGGGCTATGTGGCCAAGGTGAGCTACGAGGGACAGGCCAAACACCCCAAGACTTACGGTGCCCCTGTAACCTTCTTTAATAAGGGCCACGGCGGATATCACTAAGTTGGAATGACAGATAATAGTATACAGTGGCTGGTTGGATGCTCGAGAATGGGAGTGAGTGGTTGAATGGGTAGGTGATTGAAGAGTGGGTTGTCTGTCATCAGTGAGTGGTTGAGTGGGTAGGTGTGTGGGTGATTGAAGAGTGGGTTGTCATCAGTGAGTGGTTATCAGTAAGTGGTTGAGTGAGTATGTGAGTGACTGAAGAGTGGTCGAGTGAGTGGTTAAATACCTGAGTTGTCATATGAATGGATGGCAACTGTTTGGTCAAATGAGTAGCTCTGTAGGTGGTGGTATGAGTAGTAGTGTGAGTAGTTAGCTGGCTGCATGTGTCAGTAAGTGGTTTTATAGGTAGCCGTATAAGTTATTTTTTTAATTCTTTAGTTAGTTTAGTAGGTAGCATTTTAGTATGTGTAGCACCTTACTTGTTTGAACGACACTCTGAATGGTTGACTGGTTCTCTGGTCAGTCAGTTAGTGCTTGGATGGTCTAGGCGAGGGATTGAATGGTTGGTAGGTACGCCTATTAGGCTGCTTGATTGAGTAATCAAGCGACCAACAATTGCACCACGTTCCTATTAAAGATTTTTGTATGGACGAGGAAACAACACTAGGGAAATTGCCCATTCTCGATTATCACCTTTACTGAAAGAAGACCCCGAGAATACGAACTAAAGTCTGATGTATGCAAATATAATAAATAAATAAATAAATATAATAAAATGAGAAGCTACCTTTTTTATCCATATGTAGTGAATGTTCGTAGTTAGTAATAAACCTTGTGTACGATTTTCCAACCCCTGAATTACATAGCATGTATTAAAAATGCCTTTATAAATAAAAACTCATATCTCTATAAAAGGTGTAACCATTTGTAAAATTACATTCATATACAGCATTGTTGTAGGCTATGCTCTACTAATAGGATATGCTCTACTAATAAAAATATTTCATAGCAATTTCCAAGTATGAATCACATGCCTGCCATGTATTAAAAATTTGTCAAGTATTCAATTTCAACCCAAAGAATTTTTCAAATTTAAGACATGAAATCCACCTATACGGTATCGGGTTCTTGTCTTGGTGAAGTTATCGAATATTTAAAGCAACTCAACATGTCGGCAAACTGGAAGAAAATGATTCCTTCAATCTATCCGAAAAAGAAAGTACAGTAACTTTTGTAGAGGTGATCTGTTTTGCAACATAGCACGATATAATCTTTAGCCAACAACACTATGCCAACTTAAATTTTTTATTACTGAAGAAAAATATGAGCAAAACTATGGGAAAACAAAATCCATCATCCTCATTTGGAGTAGAAGCTGAGTACGCCATTTTATTTTATTCTCGATTTATACTACACTTGACCATCTTGACCAGATTTGCATAGATTTTAAGAAATGTGTCAGTTTACGATATCTTGCAAAATATTCATACACTTTATTGACATTATTCTCACACGTGATTCTGTACACATATACTTTATTACTCTCGGGGGCTCGACTTTCAGGATACAAATTACTGAAGAAAAATAAATGTATTATAAATGTATCATAGTCACATGAGCTTCATATAAACCTGAAACCTGAAGCCCCCACTAGTCTACTATTACAAATTCACTTATACTTCACTCTAAAATCTTACTTATTCTGTCCAACTTACTACCACCATTAAAATTTTTATATATTCTTTATGCATTTTCTCGGGACGTAAACCCCAGGATTCTGACGTCATGTCTTCCTCTTGTTTACACAGACCTTAATGTGGGAGGGATTAGAGCTCTTTCTCTTGTGTTTTCTGAAGGCAATGTTTGTCCTTCTAATGTGGTGGAGAAATGAAAAGGACTGGTGAGGGAGTAATGAAGAGTGAGGAATGAGTGGTTGAGAATGAGGGGTGAGGGAGTAGATAGTGAGGAGTGAGGGGCTGAGAGTGAGGGGTTGGGAGTGAAGAGTGAGGGGTTGGGAGTGAGGGATGAGGGGGTTGGGAGTGAGGGATGAGGGAGTAGCGAGTGAGGAGTGAGGGGCTGAGGGTGAAGGGTGAGGGAGAAGAGAATGAGGAGTGAGGAGCTGAGAGTGAGGAACGAGGAAATAGATAGTGAGGGGTGAGGGAGTAAAAAGTGAGGGATGAGTTAGCAGAGAGTAAGGAGTGAGGAGCTGAGAGTGGCGAACGAGGAAGTAGACTAGAGAGTGAGGAGTGAGGGGCTGTGAGTGAGAAGTGGGGATCGTGAGTCGGGAATCGGAGAATGAAAGTTACCGAGAGACCAATAAAGATAGTGAAAAACAATAAAAATAAAGAATATAGAATGTATAAATATAGATAAATGAATAAACTAAATCATCAATAACATAACATCAGATTTTCTCTCACTCACTCCCCCTTTGTCAATTACAGTTATCAACATTTTTTTTTCTCTTATTATTCCCTATCTCTCTCTCACACACACACAAGCACACAATCTTCTTTTCATTATCTTGCTTCTCATTCGTTTTCTCATTACCCTGCCCTCCCTTTCTATACTCTAATCCTTCCAATTACTTCCGTATCTCATTTCTCTCCCCTCCCTTCCTCTTCGTTAATTCTCTCCTCTTCTCCTCTTTCTCTCTTATTCTCCTTTAAATTCCTGCTGCTCTATTCACTCTCACCCTTCCCCTATTACGTTCTCCTCTTTCTTTTCTCCTTTGCTCGCTTTCATTCTTTCGCCTCCCCATTCTATTTCCACTCCCTTCCTTCCTTCCTTCCTTCCTTCCTTCCTTCCTTCCTTCCACTTCGACTGTCTGTCTTCCTGTCTCCCCTTCGAATCGACATTTTTCTTTTCATCCACTTTTCACTGTCATTTTTTCACTTTCACTCCTTTCCTCCTTCCATTCTCTCTCTCTCTCTCTCTCTCTCTCTCTCTCTCTCTCTCTCTCTCTCTCTCTCTCTCTCTCTCTCTCTCATATTTACCACTGTTTCTCCTATTCCGTGTTTCACCTGGCCAGACCTTTCTCACTCTCTTATAATTATCCACTCCATTAATCTCGTTCCCCTCCTCTGTCCTCTTGTGTCTCCCCGTTCATTTCCTATCCTACAGTGCAGTGCTCCTCTCTCCCTCCTCTCCTTGCTCTCTTCCCACATTTGGTTGTTTGTTTGTTTGCTTGCTTGCCTGGTGCTTGTTTGACTGTTTGTTTGTGAGTTGGTTTATAGATTGTCTCTCTCTCTCTCTCTCTTTTTTTTTTTTCTCTCTCTCTCTCTCTCTCTCTCTCTCTCTCTCTCTCTCTCTCTCTCTCTCTCTCTCTCTCCCAGCAATCCACATCCTCCCTCCATTTCTCCAC